>JABFAI010000236.1:0-10343 GCA_013266175.1 Fusarium gaditjirri | reverse complement strand
TCATACGCTCCTGGTCCCTCTCCGTGTCCTTTGAGGTAAATATGACATTTTCTCCTTCCATGTTTTCCTCCGCTAACTTCCAATGTAATGTGATCATCATCACCTCTTCTTGCATTTGTTTTACTATCAACTGTAAAGGCGTGCGGTGCGGACCTACAAGTAGTCAGTATATCATACAATTATCTCCTTTCTTTATCCTTTCTCTCCCCTCTTTTCCATACGTACCTAATCATCACCTGTGGAGACTCCAATCGGTAGGCAAGTAAAAAGCTAAAGTGTTCGCTTACACTTTTCAGCGTTTCCACTGGAACACCGAGTAAACCAGCATCCGGCGCTAGTTTTGCAATACCTGAAGCCTGCCAACGAATCCGAATACCACTAACATTGGCATCATATACACCAGGCCCACACGTATAGGTATATGGTGATGACATAATGCTGGTAGGTCTAGATGGGACGACAGTATTTGGTTTGCTGTCTTGGCTTTTGAATCCTGATATTTATTGTATCTGTTGAGTGCTTAGGAGAGGCAGGCAGGTAGATAAGGATAAAAGAAGGGCTGTACTTATGTAATATAAGTAAGTAAGTATATCGATGAAGTACTAGATAAATACTAATTGAGTGCTTTCAGGTTAACGGTGGTCTGTTCATGTACAGAAATAAATAACTTCAGATTGGGAATTTTCTTATATTTATATTTCTATCCTGGCATATAGCTAAAAGCTATATCGCTTTCTTTCTGGGAATATAGCCGCCGTCGCATAGCCGCCCGCCTTGGCCACTGCTGCCCGAGACCTAGTCTTACCTGTGAGGACTCCCCTGTATAGAATGGCGCTTATATGGCTGCTCCATACTGCGCTCAGGTTTACTCTTACCTTTATGGTAGATGCAGACCAACAGCACTAGGCTGACTAACCTAGACCGCCTGGCCATATCTGCAACCAACCACCAGAGGAGGAGGGGGTCAGGCTTAAAGTGGGGAAAATCAATCTTGCATCTATTCTTAGAATATTCAACCTCCCCTTTCACATCCTCTTCACTGAATTTCACTAGCAAGCCTGGCTGACCGGCCAATGTCTTTCTTTTGGATTTTGTTTCTACACAACCTACACAGCAGTCTATTTACTACTCTTCAGCAGTCCACCATCGTCCCCTTCCTTCCCATCTTTTTCTGCCTAAATCGAGCATTCTTTAATCGGTTGCTACAATACTTCCTGCTATAGTCCAGCATCGATCTACACCACTATCGCAATGGCTACAGAAAACGATGATGTAGATTGCGCCTCTGTCTGGGGCGACTTTGTTGGCTCGGATGACGAAGGCGAGGTTGAGGATGCATGCGAGCCTATTGAGCGATATGAGGAGGGGCTGTATTATCCAGTCTGTATCGGAGAAGTCCTCATAGACAGGTACCGTGTTGAGCATAAGCTGGGCCATGGTGGCTTCTCGACCGTCTGGATGGCGCATGACATGCTTAGCAACAACAATGTCGCTCTCAAGATTATGTCGCCTGGGCCTTCTGGCGAACGAGAGTATACTGCGCAGACTATGATCGCCAGTACCGTCCAGGACACCTCCCGACTCTTAACATACCTGGATACCTTTCTACTGCCTGGTGCTCCTCAGACATACCACAGAGTCCTGGTCTTCCCTTTACTGGGCCCTAGCCTGCAGACATATGCCTCTTTTATGTCTATCGCCACTCGGAGGTCATCTGCAAAGCAACTGCTACAAGCTATCAAGGCGCTACATGATGCCGGAGTTGTACACCGAGGTATACTGCCATACGATTCCACTGTCCTGGTTATGAGACGCTGACTATGTAATGCAGATATCAACAGTGCCAACGTCTTATATGGACTTGCTCCTTTCAACAATGGCACCACCATAACGACCAAATACCAATATCTCGGGCGCCCCCGGAAGATGCCTATACCTACATCCCGACCGTTATGGAAGGACGGTCAGCTGGTCATGCCAATAGTCCCACACCATACGCTAGTCCAGGGGACTATAACCCTCGCCGACTTTGGCCTGGCCGTTAAGTCTGGTACCTCGTTAGAGGACAAAGCCCTGTCGCCTGCTATCTACTGCGCCCCAGAACGCATCCACAATGTACATCCGAGCTTTGCCTCGGACATGTGGAGCTATATGTGCATTTTCGCCGAGCTCTACTTAGGCTTTCCTCTATTCTATGGCTCAGCGTACTCCTCAGCCATTGGCTTTATGGTTAAAAGCTTAGGGCCTCTTCCTTCATCTTGGAAGGGCTCTTATGACGGCGGTGGGCAATATGACGAGTCATGGTATAACCAGGATAGGCGGCCAGATTCCCATCATACTTTGGAAGCAAAGATCAAGCGGGCAATTTATGCCATTAGTCCTGTTGAGCAACGGCTAGTGCTCTCTATACTGCAGAGGGGTCTATCATATTCGCCCGAGCACCGATTCAGTGCTAGGCAACTTCTCGAAGATGTTTCTTTTAAGGAGCTAATGGCCATTTATGGACTCTAGAACTGTATAGTCACTACTTAAGATTAAAGTATATAGATTATTAATACTGATCATTAGTCTCAAGATAGAATAGAATTATTTTTATTTTTATTTTCTTTCTTTAGCTATAATTATACCGGACTTCATATGGTCAGGATGCCCTAACCTGTAAGGGTGCCAGGTATAGGCTCAAGCTTCGCTTAGAAAAAAAATGGAATAACTGGCTACATGTAGCTGAATCTGCCTTGACTCCTTAAGGCTAGCTGTTAGGTAAGTGTTGGTAAGCAAAGGCTACTCTGCCTTGTCTACTTTGCACTGTTGGCTGCTATTTAGATGTTGGTTACTAGTTCGGTAATCCCTGCTACAAACAGACAGACTAACGTTCCAAAACGTTCACCAAGGGCCCAGCCAATAAAAGCGCTCCTTTGAAGCCTAGATCCACCACACCTCTGAACCAACAACCTTTTAGCAACCGCCTGCATACCTCTATCAGCCTAGCCTGGATACTAAAAGCAAGCATAGCACCAACAGTTCAAGTCGGAGGTTACTTACTTTGGCAGTTAAGAGTGAAGGATGAGCAGAAGGACCGATGGCTTGTGTTACAATTCGAAAAGTGAGAGCCAACAGAACGCTGATGCCCAATTGAATGCCTTGCCTCAAGGGCTGGGTTTACCAAAGACCTTTTTACTGGCCTGGCGAGGCATATCTAGTAGCCCGCTGACATGGCCCGTTTCTTTTTAGCGACTGGCCTTGGCCAACGAGGTCGCATTACTGCAATGTCAGGTGGATGGCATCATGTTGGATTGATCCCTTGTGTCCTGGCCTACGTTGAGCAGGCCAACATTGTCACGTAACCGCCCATCTGACATATGGGGAAAGCCTCGGGTCGTGATGCTAGAGTGCGTCTGAGGTGGTGTCTATGACGCGGCGAGGCCAGTCTTTTGCCGCCGGTATCCCTTCGTGAGAGCTGAATGTTTCAAGTAGATGGAGCTTGAGTAAATATAGAGTCTGAACTAGAAGCAACAGGAGCATGGCTGCAAGGCTAAACGCTTTGATGATCCCCGTGCCATGACTGGATGAAGTCAGTACGCTTGGATGAAGGCACGTACTTCTATCTCGACCAACACAGAGGATTTGAAGCTAGACGGCGATGTACTCGCGCGGTTACACATGGTCGTGATGGTGTTAAGCGCCTTCATCAAGAAGACAGTCCGTTACTTCCAGCAGTATAGACAGCAGATTGAAGTACAGAACGTGAAAGTTATTTAAAGACTCCCAGCAACAAGAGAGACATTATTTATATATCTATGAAGTCTAATTTATTTACTGCTCTTGCGTAGCCACTAAAGAAAAACGCCCTTATTCCTTGGTTATTATTAGTCAACTCACTACCCTACACACCTCAGCCCTAATATCTTCCTATATTGTTAATATCTATACAGTCTATTTTTGCTTCAATGCGTAAGTCTGACAAGCACATATAGGGTAGAGAATTAACTAACCTAGTAATTTAAGAGCTCCGAATTGTGGAATTACTAGTTATCTCTATTTTCCCTGTTGCAGGCCTAGTATTTTACAGTAAGAGCTTTACTTATCCAGGACGTGTTACATATGCTAATTTAACCCAGCACTATCCCTGACAGGATGCTTATCTGATAGCCCTGGGTTACCCAGTATATTCCTAGTGGCAATTAACAGCTCAAGCACGGCAGAACTTCGAATTGGTTATTTCGGTAAGCTTTTTCCTTTATGCCTGATGTTCCCGTAGGCAGTTCTGCTGGAAAGTCCAAGACTGATGTATGTAGGAGTATGTATATCTGGAAATAATAGTCATAACTGCGTGGCTACCCCGTACTCAACAACTCCGCAGTCACTCAGTGCCGCCTTGACCGCCCAGTCAGGTCGAGGGGGCAAGGGATCTCCAGTCCCTGGTCTGCGTACTCTCGAGACCGCCCTTTCTCTGCAACGAAGCATCTTTTTCTGTTTACAGGCCTTTGCTGGAGTGCTATTCACCATCAGCATCATTCTTTTTGTTACTCGCATCTGTATACAGATCAGCAAGAGGAGGGCTCAGAGTTGGCGCTTGATTGAGCAGGGCTGGCCAGAGAAGGCTCTTGTGGCATCGGTAGCCATTTCAGTCATCAGTGCAGCATCCACCACGCAGACGGGAAACGCACTGCAGTTCGCCACGGAGAAGCTGGGCGCCGTTTCGCTGCATATCAAGGTCGGGGGCACACTGCAGGTGCTTGAGTGGCTTGCTTTTGCATTCTCCATGACATTTTATGTGGTTATAGTGAAGCGAGTTGCTAGAGGGAGAAGTGAAGGGCTGCCTGGGGGCGAGAAACTCACGAGCTTTCCCATGCCGCCACCGCCCCGAGGACTACAGCCTCCTCCTCCACCACCACCACCTCCGCCTCCTCGATAATAAGGTGTCTCTACTATATAGTTACTAAGATAATATCAATACATCAGGCTGTAGATATATGGCTAGCTACTCTATTGTTCCATTAAACACCAGACGTATCTCTAGACTGCCCTGTAGGTAAACTAGGGTTTATCAGTTGCCCTATGTCATGATAGCGTCCACTCGAGACCTGTTGGGCTATAATTTACTTGCCATATTACTCTATCATGGCATTAAAAACTTGACATATTTGTAACGCCTCTGTACCTCCCCAGATTACCCTTCTACCCATCCACCTCCAAACCTGTTCCTTTCTTTCCTTATCCGTCCACTCATCACTATAGGAAAGTCCAAGACGGCTATATAGGTCTTCACTTTCACTTGGCAAATGTACCCATACCCAGGCAACAATGGATATCATAACCCCCTCATACCGGCACTTGCCATCCGCAACTCTTTTCCAGCCACCCTCCTCCCGGTTCTCTTCCCAGCTGTTACATAATTCCTGCGGCACAAAACATCCTAAACAACAACCGAAATTCTCTACTGCCTTGCTTCTCCGCATATACTTTTCCATACTCACGGCAAGCTCGTATGCCTCCTGGACCTGCCCACCTATTTCTATTGCTTCATCGCAACGTAACCCCGAGTGCATCCTGTCATCACCTGAGCCCTGCCACTTACAGAATGGGCAACCCTCGAGGACTCGATCTGCAAGCTTCTTTTTATAGTCCAAAAAGTCTTGATGCTCTTGGGCTACCAGGGTCACTGCACGATACCGAGCATGTTCCACCTCTAGCTCCCGTTGCCGCATGTCACCATCCTCTCTATCTTCTATCATGCCGCCTTCGTCCTGCCTATTTTCCTCGTCCATGCGGCATTGGCAGACATCACATAGCTCTTCGCCCCCTCCACAGCCCTCTCGGTCATTTCGCCCATCCATGACCAAATCAAGTACCACGCGCCGGCATACATCGCCGCTCACGTAGTTATCCGTAGCAGCATGCTCAGACACCAGTGGCTGCGGCCTCCTAGAGCTACCTTGCACATCCAGCCGGATAACAATAGCCTCACTGCGTTGTCCATCTCTGCCTGCGCGCCCGCTCTGCTGCGCATAGTCGGCCATCCTATACGGCATCTCTACGTGTACCACCGCTCGAATATCGGGTACGTCAATGCCAAGACCAAGTGCGTTTGTCGCCACGATCACTCTCCCGTCTCCGTATTGCTCACGCTTTGTACCACTCATCCAAAACTTGAGCCGTTCTGCCTTCCCATCTCGCGTATCAATCTCTCGATGATAAGCATCGCAACCCAGCTTTGCGGCCAGATGTTCTGTAGCCTCTACTCGCTGGCAGTAGACAATAATCTTGGCTGGCCATGGGTACTCTTCCAGCTTCTGGTCGACCGTTACCTTTGCCTGCTCGACGATGGCGGTAACTGCTTCCTCAGCGGTCGAGGCTGGGACCGACCTAACACTGTAAGCTACATTGCCACGTGTTGTCCTTGCCCGGATCATGACAATGTCTTCGTGCCGTGCGTTGATCAGACTGAAGAAAGCTGGTTCATCTGTCGGCGGCAGTGTCGCGGTGAGATAGATCATCTGAACCCCGACCAACGCGAGGGTACCCAGCTCACGTAGCTTGGGCCGAAAAGACAGGCTTCCTTCCATAATCGTATGGCATTCATCGACAACAATCCGGTCTACTTTAGCCATGACTCGCCGTGACTCTAGAAAGTCTAGAAAGCGTTTCGTCATAGCCGACTCTGGTGTCACAAACACGATCGACACGTCTCCAGGTACCCTGTCACTTCTCCATTCAGCACAGGATATCCTGAGCTTCTGGCACCGATCCATCAGATCACCTTGGAGAGATACAAGCGGGACGATCACCACGGTGAGCCCACCGGGACAGCTGGCTGCGGGTAGCATGAAGCAGAGACTCTTCCCAGTACCTGTCCCCATAATCACAACCACAGGACTCTTGTTCATCATGACCGCATCCACTGCTTCCCGCTGCTTGCCGCGAAACCGGACGTGATCTCCGTACAGGCGACCAAGCTCCTGGTCGATGTTGACTCGCCTAAGGGTCTTCCAGCGCCTTAGCTGTAGGTCCCTCATTGCTTCGTAATGTAACGATGGCGTCTTCCGTTTACGCCCTGGGGTAAGAAGCTCTCCAAACCCATTGGTAGCAGACGGGAAACCGAGCAGCCGATGCCACTCTTCGCTAATGAACCGAAAGTTGACACGTCGTTCATTCGTCTCGAAACACCCTTCCGTAATGAGCCTGCCATATACCAACCCTGCAGTCAAAGAGCCATGGCAAGCCTGTGCATCCCAGATACTGTCCTGTTCCACGTCGCTATCACTGTCGCTGCCGTAACCCTCATCAGCTTCTCCGATAAGAGATGCATGAGCAGTAGTGCCGTTGCGGAAATAGCGTCGCGTGATTGCGATGGAGAGATGTCTCCAGCTACTGATCGTAAGTCCACCTTGACAACTTTCCAGGCTCATTCGGCGTAGGATGCGGGTCATCCGTGCAGATGTCCAATGTGGGCCGGGGCCTAGACGTCGCGGCTTGGCTTTCGTCTCTCTTTGAGGACGCGCACGTATATCCTCCTCCTCATCGCTTCCATCGCTGCCAGTCCCATATCCATCTTTCCCATCATCGTCATTCAAGTCATCAAGGGTTTCTTCCGGAGCCCAGAAGTTGGAAGATAATTCGGTCTTGTCCCAAGCATTTGCCTGTACATCTTCCCAGAACGGCAGCACAAGCCATAAATAATAAATGACCAAGGTACTAACTTCGCGCGGCAGGAAACGGTGTATAATTTTAAGTCGCTCGGTTTTTGAGAATCCTTTGTGGTATCCAGCCACAAGCATGATAACTCCACGCTCATAGAGGATATTTCGTATCCCTCCATTAGCGGTATTTCTGTGCCGTAGGGTAAGCAGCTCCAATGACCGGGCGGCTTGCCCACCACTTAGATGTATTATGAACAGCAGACATTCAAGAAATTCTTCCAAGTACTTACCATAATGCCAGGCTTTCTTTTCTAGAATCTTAGGCTCACCTCCAGACTCCTCTTCAAACCACGCTCTGTGCAAAACTGTGTTAGTCCACACTTTGCGGAACACCCAGCCATCGCTTTTTGGCACTAGCCGGAAAAGGTCATTCACAAATGAATGGCCTATACTGGCATCTGCTGCATTATCGACAAGCTCGTCCCACGGGATCTGTGGCAATTCAAGTTCAAGAGGCGACTGATCTTGATACTCGTCACATAAAAGTAGATGCCTATACAGCAGCGCCTCGGCTCGTCGTAGAGCAGTCTGTAGCATGGACTGGATGCCAAGAACACTGACCCGAATGCCCTTGTATGTCGCCTTCTCATTATCCCAGCTGACTGAACCTGGCATAGCCTGCTGACCGCTAGCTGCCATGCCGTAATTGCGAAGCCGAATGATGAATTGGGTTGGCGTGGTATCCCAACCCTCAGCGCCGCCAACTAGAAACCGGCGTGTCATCTCAGACATAATTTCGAAGTGACCTGGGCTCTTGTCTTCAGCCTCTTGCCTGGCCTGCCCTTGATCTACTCTCTGCTGTACATATAGAGCCCTCTTGTCGACTGTGTACTTGATGAGAAATACTCGGGAGATCGCCATAATAGCAGACAGTTTGGGGGTAAAATTGGCAAAGGTCTCCCATGTTTTATCATCTCGGATACTTAGAACAGTCAAGAAACTGACGAGGATGCTATCGTACTCGGTGACTTTGGTGAAGTGATCGAGAACAGAGATATAGAACGCAAGGGCGGCGTCCTCGAGCCGTTGATGTAACTCGGTGATCCGCGATGACGTCGGCACAGGCTCGACTTTGTTATCGATGTCGACAAGTTCTGCTGCATGATCCATCATCATATCGAAAGCAGTATCTTGGCTCTCGGTCAGCTTAAATGGTGGCCGGTCCGAGACGTCCTCGCAAGAAATGGCCCGAACTGCGTAGGCAAAGAATTGAAGACAGACGGCAATGTACTTTTTCCGAGTCTGTCGCTTGAACCGGAAGTGAAAGGGCGTGCTGCGTTCTTTGTGCAATTCTTTGCGATTAACTTCGAACAGCACATTCCACGAGACTACACTCGGCCTAGTTGCACCGGCAGCTTTCCGAATAAGGCGTCTGACAGCCGCGTGTATGTGCCGAAGCTCAGCATCATCCTCAGCTGCAGGGTCGCCTGGCTCCATGGTGTACTTTAACGACGCAAGGCCCCTTAGATACTGTTTCCTGTCGCTAAAGTCTTTCAAGTGGGTAGTTGATCCTAGTCGACGAAGCCATGAGTTTGGTGCAGCCAGGTCACCCATCTCTTCAATGGTCTCCATCTCCTTCTTTCGGGCCTCCCTAGACCGTGCCTGGAAGACTTCGGTGGCCTGTTGAGTAGCCATATCTTCCCTTGCCTGCTCAGCATCTAGACTCTCTAGATCAAGACCTCTTGCTACCTCAAAGTATTCGCTGCGTGGGCCTTTGGCAAAGAGCTGTTGATAGAACACGCCATCTCTCCAGTATGTAGAGCCTGCATCTGCTTCAACAGCACTGGCTTTTCGTGGGCCAGGCTTTGGGTCTAGCTCAACCCCATGCACTTTCCAGAGGTGTTCGTTTCTTCGTCTTGGGTTTGCACTCACAGTCCGGCATTCCGTAGTGAAGGTGCATCGAATTCCTCCGCTATTAGGCTTACCAAGTGCTTCGATTGGTTGACTAGTATCTGGGATGAGCGGTAGAGCCAATATCTCCTCGTCGCTTTCAACAAGGTCGAGTGCTTCAGCCCATGACTTGACTTTATCAATCTCCTTCTTCACAAGTCTATGTGGTTTACTGCGAAGATGTGCCTGGATTCTTCTGCGTGTAACCATATACTTACATAACCTACAGCACAGAAGGCGCAGGTCATTTATATAGTCAAAATATTCCATTATACTGACTCAATGATGGATAACAGGATTAACAGAAATGTAAGAATAAATTAGAGAATATGTAACCCTAAATCCGCAGCAGCTCGAACCCCTTTTACCTGCTTCCAAGGTAAACTTACTTTTCTTCTGTTAATGAGAGCTGATGTAAGTGCGACCGCCATGTCTACGGCAGTTGAGGTAAGCTCCTGATTGGGTGGTGTGTACAGGCTACCCTTGCCAACTGACGTACATCAAATCCAATGTCTACAGTTAAATCCAGTAATTAATCATATTTGAAGCACTTTTGTAATGGAAAAAAGACTTTATCATAATCCTGTGGTTAGAGTTTGTAAACTTACAAGTTTTTATAAAGATTGTATCCCATCTTATGGGCAAACTGGAGTTCGTCGGTTACCCCAGATTGAGTTCGTCGGTTGCCCCATGTCATGCTAGCGTTCTTTCATTTCCCACCAAAATTAGTTCGTCGGTTGCCAAACGACGCAA
>JABFAI010000235.1:0-45513 GCA_013266175.1 Fusarium gaditjirri | reverse complement strand
AAAGTGCAGAGAGTTGAGGTTGGTAGAGAATAACTGCAGTGCACTGGGTAATGCCGTTGTAAAAGCTCTTACCTCCCTCGATGCACATTCCCGCATCTCGTGCCCGATTCATCAAATTGCATAAACAATGGCAACGTAGCAAAGAGCAATCAAAGGATAACTACCTGCCAATATGAATTCACAAGAAACCTAAGATCGTATAGACAGAGGTATCGAAGGAAACAAACCTGAGCCACTACCTATATCGACTCTCCCAAAACACCAAACTCCCCAAGCAAATTCCAGATGTGACGCTCCAGATCAAAATACCGTAACAGTGTTGACATGCCCATTCTTCAAAACCTCAAATACCAGCCCTGGGAATCCATACAACGTGGTCGTGGAATCACCGTTTGTTTCTGCTCTTCTCGCGCCGCTCTCCTCCCACCCTCCCAAGAACTCACAACTACTGCCAGGACTATCGCCCCAGCCACGGTTAAGAACCATGCCGCGTTGTCTTTGCTGAGAGTCTTTTCGTGGGAATGCAGATGCCCATGCAGCATTCATACGGTCCTCTATTTGTGGGAAAGGTGTTTCCGAATCGGTCGGTCCGTTATCGTCATTTAGAGAGTCCAGGTAAGCAATTTCCCAGCGACAACGACGATGACGATTGAATTCATATGAGCCAGGTATGTTGCCATGCAAAACCAGCTTTGTGGCTACTAACCTATCGGGAGAATGGGATATGATGCCGCTCTGACCCTCTGCTTCACTGACTTTGCTGCCAGGAGGAGCTTGAGACGGGGGCACGCGAGTCGATATTAATATATCAAACCCTAGATAGAAGTAATTATAGAAGCATTCGCCATTTGTGTTAAGACCAATCTGATCATCGACGGCTTCTTCATTGTCTGATGCATCCGACCCATCGTGCATGGAAGACTGATCTGTATCGGTGAGGTCTTCAGGCCGACCAATATCAGCAGCATCTGGACGACCTTTAGCGGTGCTTGCTGTACGCATCTTATGAATGACCATTTTCTGGTCATTCTTGCGATAGATGGCATTCGGAGGCCCCAACTCCATGAGGAGATCCTGAGGTGTTGTCTCGCCAAGAATGATCCAGAAACAGTTGCTGGTCCATTTTCTGAAAAGCTGAATCTTTCCAGCTCCATGTAATCGAACAAGCGAAATTTCGTCGGGGTAGATATCTTTACCTCGAGGGATCACGGTAGTTGACTTGATACTGGGCAAAATCTCAGTCCAAAGAGTCGGTCTAGCATTAGCCCAGGAGTCACCACTAAAGACAGCCATCGAGGTAGCGACTTGACTAGATGCCGATGCGAAAGTCGACACTACGTCTTTCTCGGGCGAGTACTCGGAAAGATGAAGTGCGAAGTTAAAGGCAACGCCAGGATAGGACAAGACATAGATGCCATTATCGTGACCACTAGATGGCGGAATAAATTCACCAGCGTACGTAGGGCCCAGTAGTTTATGGTATATGTGTCGGAAAGTCGGTCCTGATGTCGAGTCGCTTGGCGAAGGAGATCCAGGGGTACCAGCAGACGGTTTTACAAGATCTCGTTCTTTGAAGGTAATGTGATTCTTGGTAAAGTCGGTAACCTCGATAAGACGCAGCCGCTGTTCGGGGCCGTCAAATCTTAGCCGTATACCATTCCCAGGGAGTTCAACGCCAACGGGTTCGGTGACAGGTCGGTCAGGGGAGTAAAGTAGCTCGATCTTCGGGAAGCGTTGGGGTTCAGCTTTAAGACGAGTAAGGACATCGTGAAGAGTTGCACCGAGAACTGTGAATTTGTCAGTAGATGTTATTAAGTATTACGATACTTTACCATACCTAGGAAGCCCAGTGCTCGGCCAGGATAAAGCTGCGCGGTAAAGAGTGACATGTTGATGGCATATGATATTGTAGATACCTTAGATACCTTATCGCGGAGCTATCCCTGGAGGGGTTGAGCTACGTATGTAAGAGCTACGCTCTTAGGAGAGTTTGTAGACTGTATGCTGCTGACCATGGATGAGTCTTTTGCTAGGAGAAAGGTTTGGAGAGCAAGGCTATGGAGAGGATATGTAATTAAGTCAAAAGAACAGAAAAGAAAAGAAAAGAAAAGGGTCACGGTGTCTGTTGCTGTTGGAATCTTATCGAGTGAGGAGTGACAAAGATGCCATGTGATGCGATGCTGTGACGCGGGGCACTAAACGCACTAAAGGGAGGTGAGACTTAGTGCTAGTTTGGGATGACATAAGGCAACCACATGGTCTTTTATATGCTGCTCATGCTGCCTTAGTAGGTATGGACCTTGTTGTTTTCATGACTCCTTCAATTGCTCATTCAATTGGCTCAATATTCATCTTACTTGACTAATCAGACCCCTTTATTCAGATGAATTCTGTCAGACGCGTAAATGCTTGTGTATTCAATGTGCAAGGATCAGTCACTCTAAACAATGGTAGCCGTATCTTGTGATGGCGTCGAATTCAAGAGATGGACGAAACGGGGTCCTAATATATCGGAATACGCTGCAGTTAGTGTGGTTGGTCTTTTCGTATCAAAAAATCGACCGCTACATGCAAAACTATCTCTTCTCTCATGATCTTATACGAGCCTCGGCAAATGGCATCTCATTCATGAACTTCGTGTGGGGCAGCCTAGGTTGGCGTTCTAGGGGTCGTCAACGGCAGATGCAGCCTAAGCTCAGCTTAGCTTAGGAGAGAGTTGAATCTCTTATTTATCTCCAGACCTGCTCTATTAGGACATAACTGTTGTTCTCGCTGTTGTTTCTGCCATTTATATAACCTTTACGGGCCTCCTTACCCCAGAATCTTTCCTCAGACTAACACAACCCACCCCCCCCCCGGATCTTCCACCATGGCCCCATCCGACTTTGCCGACTATCCCAAGCCTGTTGAGGCTCCAGCAGCTACATACAATCCCATAGTCGAGAACAACCCTACATTTCGAGGCATTCCTCTCGCAATTGGTGCTAATATGTGAGCTCTATCACATGTGGCTTATGCCTCTACCAAAGCTAAATTCTTGTAGCATCGCCAAAGTTGGGTTCCTTCAACAGTATTTCTGGGATAATGCCCACTTTGGCACTATCAAGGACATTCCTGCTCTTGATAATATTCCCTATAGATTTCATGTATGTAAGGTCATTACTTTATCCAAAATTCCAAATAGCTAACATCCTCAGCCTACCGTAACTCCCCTGGGCCCTGCAGAGCCTATGCTTGACTTTGAACCTAGGCTTCTCAAGTCCCAATACGCAGATTCCAAAGCACGTTACTACACTGCTAGTGACTATCATGAGATGTACAAGTCGGGTCAAGTGACACCTCTTCAAGTCGCTGAAGCTCTCCTCCCCCAGATCTCCAGACCAGATGGCAAGTATTCTGATGGCTGGGTTGATAACCACGGCAAAGATCATCTAGTCCTCGAGGCTGCCAAAGCATCAACTGAGCGTTATGCTGCTGGCAAGCCACTGGGTGTATTGGACGGAGTACCTATCGGCGTCAAGGATGATACTGATGCCAAGGGCTTTCATAACCACATTGGTATGAAATATGACCCCTCTATTGAAACTTTCAGAGAGCAGAAAGAATCGTCGTGGCCAGTGAAGAAACTCCAAGAAGCCGGTGCTGTAGTCATTGGAAAGAATGCTATGCATGAGCTTGGCTCTGGTGAGTCCATATATAACGTGTTCCAATGCAATTGCTGACCTTGATCAGATACCAGCGGATGCAATGTAAGCACGAGCCGCTTTGCACAAGACACCACTAACAAATCCAGGCTGCCCAAGGAACACCCACTAACTGGCTCAACAAATCCTACTATCCTGGCGGTTCCTCCTCAGGAGGCTCATCAACCGTCTCGGCTGGTGTTGTCCCCATCGCCGTTGGCACCGACGCGGGAGGCAGTATTCGCATCCCTCCCGCTTTCAATGGCGTCTACGGACTCAAGACCACACATAACAGAACTATGTTTATGAATAACACCATGTGTATCACTGGCCCCATCGCCGCTACTGTCGCAGATCTGACTATTGCCTACCGCGTTATGTCCCAACCTAACCCAGGTTGCCATATCCAAAGCCGTTTTGCTCGTTCTGAACCACCGCCAAAGGGTCAGAAGAAGGTCATGGGGATTTACCGTGACTGGTGGAATAAGGCTGACCCTCGCGTCAAAGAGGTCTGTGACAGGGCGGTCGATTACCTCGCTAACAAGTGCGGTTATGAGATCATCGACATCACTATCCCTTACATCCCTGAGGCACAACTTGCACACAGTGTTGTCTGTATCACTGAAATGGCAGAGTCAGCCCGTCGACGAACTCCCAATCCCGCTGACTGGCTCTCTCTGGTAGGGCCCGCTAACAAGGTCGTTATGTCTGTCGGCACCAGGACTCCTGCAGCCGATATGCTCAAATACGGTGCTTTACGAGAGCTCATCATGCAACATCTCGCCTACTTATTCCAAAAGCACCCTGGCCTTCTTATCATGACACCCACAAGCCCTTTGATCGGATGGCCTATTGTCCCTGGCGATCAAGCCTACGGTATGAGTGATACCAACACGACCATTCGAAACATGCTCTACGTCTTTTTGGCCAACTTGACTGGCACACCTGCGGTTTCAGCTCCTGTTGGCTACGTCGACCCTGATCAGGGCGAGGGTAAGCTCTCTATTGGCTTGATGGCTACAGGAGAATGGGGTAGCGAGGAGCAGCTCCTGGCTTGGGCAACAGAGGCAGAAGAGTATTTGCATAACGCTACAGAGTCTGGCCGGCGCCGACCTGATGAGTGGTTGGATGTTGCGGATCTGGTTAAGCAGAAGGCATAAGCCCGTTGCACTCAGATGATGCTCTGCTGTTTTTTACTTAGGTCGCAAAAATGAAAATGGAATTTGGAATCTTTCAATTGTGGTTTGGCATGTGGTGATCAAGGGTGATGCTTTGTCCCCTCATGTAACTACATGCCGTAGCAACTACAGAGCTTATTTGGCCAGGAACTTGGAAGCAAGACCCATGAGACCGGAAGCGCCACCCTGCTGACCACCAGCACCGGCCTGGTTCTTGAGGTACATCTTGAAAGCGACTTCACCAGCCTGCTGGATGACGCTCTCCTTGCTCGTACCCTCGGATACCTTGCCTGATGCGGCCTTGTTGTCAAACAGCTATAAATCCATATTAGACGTTGACTTGGACGTGTGCTGGACCTCAAAACTAACCTTACTGGCCTCGGCCAAGGCAAGTCCCAAGAACGCAGTCTGACTGTTGGCACCAGTGCTGCTCTGGCCCTGGCCCTGGGTAAACATCTTGAGAGCTTGCATAGCAGCAGCGGTGCCCAGACTCTTGCTGTCTTGTTGGGAGTCGTCGTCGTTGTAGGTGTTCTTGTGCTGCTTGATGGCATCTGATGGTCGTATGTCATCAGCATGTGTCTTGACCCATCAGACAGAAATCTTAAAAAGATTACTCACCTTCCTCATCAAGGTCCTCATCAGCAAGCTTGTTCTGCTTCTGTCCGAGGGATCCTAGAATGCTTCCAAAGAGGTCCTTATCACCAGAAGATCCGGCCTTCTGATGGGCTTCCTCCTTGGCGTTGTCAAAGTCGACGTTTCCACCAAGGAAACTAGAAAAGCCACCGCCGCCCTGAGACTCTATGTATTGTTAGATTCGCTCGCTCGAGTGGAAGGCTGTGTTAATAACTAACGGATGCCACCAGCAGGAGGGTACTGGTGTTGCTGGCCATACTGGCCCTCTTGCTGTCCATAACCTTGCCGTTGGCCATAGTCTTGTTGTTGGCCGTAGCCCTGCTGCTGGTGTTCTAGAAAGAATATCAATTAGCCGAAGTCGCCTGGAGTCTGAGTTATAGTTGAGATGTTGAGATCTGTGAAACAACGTGAGGTCGTATGAGGGGCATCATGGACTCTTGGCGGGGTAATAGGAGACATGAACATACCCTGACGCTTGTCTTTGTCGTCGTCAAGATAGTCCTTGGCGGCGTTGATGAGCTTATCCATGATTGCGATGTAGCTTGAGGGGATGGAAAATAGTTTTGTATTGAAAGCTGTTCAGTATCGACAAGGAAATGTAAATGCGAGAGAGGTTGATGATTGATGCAAAGAATCAAGTTGAAATAGGGAGGGGTCCAAGTCTCAGGCACTGAATGTACACCGAGCTATGAGAACGGGCGTCCAATCAGCTCAATTAATAAAGCCTTTATTACCTACATGGCCCTCTAGCAGTGCCTACCTACTTACCTACCAGAGTGTATCACTGTTCTTTACCTATGCTGTATTATCCGTCCAATACTTTGCTGCGATTGCCCTTGAGGTGTCTGACGTGGATCCAGCTGTACAAGCTACAGCTTCCCTCGTAATTATGGGGAGCTTGTCACGATCTACGCAATCCATTCGGCCTTAGTGGGACCCGTAGCATAAGCCATTGCTTGTTTCAGCTGCCACTGATCATAGCTTCAGCTGAACTGCGTCACGCATGAAAAAAGACACTGGCTGACTGTATTGACCGGCACTGAATAAGGCGGCCAGAGGTGTATGGGTTTTGCGTTGTTGCATCTTTCAGTCACGACAGTCACTCTACAAAAAATGCGTCAATTCATATACGTTGCGCATCAAGGGCGCGCACGTCAGCTAATGTCTGCCCAAATGCTCCCTTCACTCCAGGTATCTGTGTTATAGTCCCAGTCGTGACAAATCAAATATCCAGTTCAATCGTGAGTTTGCAAAAAGAAAGTAATCAAGTGAACATCCGGCTGTGAGCGTCTCGTGTATCCCGCTTTTCGCCATCCAAATCAATAATTTCAGCCCGAACGCCATCGTGCCCCAGGCACCGTGTATCTAGTCGACTCGTCTTATCATGGCAAACACTGCTACTTGCTGCCCTCGTTCCGGTCGTGTCATGCATCTTGCAGGCCGGTAGATCGATAGCTCGTTGGAAGCCATTTCGTCGCCTCGTGATTATACAGATTGATCCACCGGAGGAGGATGACTGGTGCTCGTTCTCTTCTTCTCCCTCTTGGCCCAACGTAAACCGCAGGCGTTGCATAATGTCTTCGGTCCTTGGGGTCCCTTTCTCCATTCCGGCGAGTCCAGGGTGCCTGCATCATGTTAGTATTGATGCAACAGGCCACTTACGTCGACAAAACCACTTACCACAGTCCGTACACACATATTCCTCAGACGTTTTGAGCTTCTTCTTTTTATCGCCTGTTCGAGGGTCCCGCTCCATTGGAATTGCAATTCCTGCATCGCCCTTGATCAGGGTCGGGCTAGCATTGCCAGTTGTAATTCCCCGGCTTCGTTCGCCCTCGATGTATCGCAATCCCGTCAACATCTCAATCGTGTCTGTGTGCGATGCCCCTTCGTAACGTGCCATCTTATCCTTCAGCGAATCTTGTCGACCACCTGCGACTGAGCCTTCCAGATTCTCGCGTGTAAGAGCTTTATTGAGAGCTGCTCGATCGGCCTCTGTCATTCCTCTTTCGCTACCTGGGCGGTAAAAGGTTCCCGAGGAGACGCCGGTTCCTTCAGATGGTGTCATGTCTGACCGACCCTCTTGACTCTGCAGCCACTGCTTCTGCGCCTCGTTGTTTTCGGCCTCCTCTTCACGACGGAGCTCGGCGATACGGCGCTTTAATCGTTCATTTTCGATCTTATGCTCAAGGAAAGAGTCTAAGAGCCCAGCGTTTTTAGTGGGATATGGTCGCGCCATCATGAACACTGCCTGGCAGAAGGGTGACTGGTTATTTGGATTGGGGGCGAACTTGGCGCCAGCAATATGAGCATGACCGACAGTCTCAAAAATCGCATATTCGGCGTCCTTCTTTTTGAAACGGTAAAAAAGTCGTAACGGGTTGCCTGATGCAATGGATTCGTTGAGTTCTGCGACAAAAACACCTTGGTCGTCTGGGTGGATCAAGTCTTTCAGAAACACATCTTGGATCTCCTCTACACTATATCCAGTGACCTGGAGAATGCTAGGCGATGCGTACTTGATACGACCGTTCGCGTCGAGAATCTGTAGAAAGTCTCTGAGCTCTTCCACAACCTTGGCGGGCCAGTTTCTTCGCTTGGTGAACTCAGTGAGAGTGCTGGCGCCAGTGAGATTCATCTGAGCAAACGCGCCAGCAGGGAGGGGCCCTGCGCCAGGAACATTGTTGGCTGCTGTGTTGAATTGATTTTCAGCTCTCGCGACAGACTCTTCTGTGGTCGATTGCCCATTGCCAAAAGAGCCGCTCATATTGGAGTCATCTGCGGGTTCGAGGTTCATTGGAATGTCTGTTATGCCGCCGAGCATACTATTATCGAGCATGGCCATAAGATCGTTGTCTTGACCATCAGCGCCCATCTACAAAATCGGGTTAGCCAAAATGATCGAAGATCAAGGTTACGATGGCCTTGGCCGAATGGGGCGGCGCTATAGATAGGGCCGCAGCCCCGGCGTCGGCATCGGCGTCGAGGGGAGTGGTAATTGACCTGGCCACCCGTCATGTCGGGGAGAGAACCAATATCGAGGTTGAAACCGTAGAAATTGTTGAAGTTGTTCGGATGAGGGGCACCCTGGGGCGGAGGTGGTGGTGGAGGTGGTCTGTGGGACATGGTTGCGGCGCATTCATATGGCAGTCGAGTAGTCGTAGTTGCATTGACGAGACCCCGGAAAGGGTAATTCCAATGGTCTTGGGCGTGGCCTGGGTGGGCTTTTCAGCGCTCGACTCAGTGGATGCGACAGTGGTGGCGATAAGACCTAGGGATGAGTTGTCCAATTGGAGAGATTGTTTCGATGGCTCACTTGGATACCGTAAGAAATCCCTAAAAACGAAAAAAATATATCCGGGCGACAATAGGGTGCTCTAGGGTCGTATGGGCGCTTTCCCCCCTTCAATTTTGTTTTTGGGGATGGTGAAGGTGAATTCTTGAGCTCAATATCTAACTCGAAATGTAGAAATGGATGTTGAGCTTCCCCTCCCTACTGTCCATTGAGATACGTTAATGAACAACAAAGAACATCGAGTAATCGGCCAGGAACAAAGTAATAACGAAGTTGGAGGGAGCCCTATTAGACGCCTATAGAATATTAGAAACAACAAAAAGAAAGTTGGGAAAATGTGGTTGGCGTAATGAAATTAAGTGAAGAGACAGCGCTGAAGGGGCTCGAAATAGAACAAGACATGGATGGACAGAGGTGTTGCACGGACACGGGCACAGATTGGAGTTACCTGGCTGAAAATACTCAGATGGGACGCCTGGTATAGCAAGAATAATAGGGCATGTGAGAGGCAAGATTGTGAAAGGTTTTGGATGAACTTGCTGTGACGGGGCAAGGTGAGATGAGATATCAGCAAGCACATATCCATCTGTCATGTCACCTACCTACCTACACTACGGTTTCTAGTAGCGTCTTTGGATAACAGAGAATGGCCCGCTTTCTGAGTCAAGGCGTGGCTCAGGATTGCTTTGAAAGGTTCAGATAGTTAGGTTCAAGGGGGAGAGAGGTTGAGAGCGACTTTTAATTGTTTTCCCTTGCTTGGGTCTGATGACAGGGCAGCAGCAGGCTTGTGGTGTGTGTGTCCATCTCAAATCAGTCCATAGACTGCCATGGCAGACTGGGCAACTTCACGAGTGCGGCCAGGTAAATCAAGGAGTTAGCTACCTACGCACTGTAAAACATGGCACTTTTGGAGAATTGGATTCTTTCACACATGGGATTTGGGCTGCCTTGGACTGAACTGGGCATGAAACGTCACCCTTGTGTCCGGGGTCCAATCTGCACTGCTCGGCAAGACCCCCTGTTCTTGTCTTTAGCCTCATGGGGACTTGTCCAACAATTGAGCCAGTGTAAGACTAAGGTACTGTACTATTCCGGAGGTTATGCCCCGGGAAAAGTGGACTGGAAGCTCACAGCCTACAGGAGTTTCTCCAGCCGGATCTATTGGTTGACTGCATCGGCGTAGTCCGTTTTATCGCACCCTGGGATCGCCTTAGTGTGATCCAGCGTAAAGGGTCCAGCGGCAGTAGCGCAAGCCAAGCGCCAAGGTAGGCCACCATCCACAGTGGCTGACCAATTTTTGCACTAGGTACCTTATGTAGCATCTCATTCAATGGAGACTCGCGGGAGAAATATCGATTCTCGTAGGCATTCATGATGTCTGATTTGTTAGACGGTCAGTGGGACCATCGCGGGGCAGTTACGGGGATCTACTAGAGAGGTTCGTGATCGAGATATCGGGGAACAAGAAGATGTCCAAGGGCTGAAGAAAAAAAAAAAAGTCTTATTCGAAACCACATAGTCGGATACACGTCTGCACGTCTCGTTAGCCAATCCTCGTATGCAAATCCTTCCTGAATTTGTCACCTGATCTAAAGTCTGCTGTTTTCTTGGTTCTTCATGCAAGGAAACAGAGATATGTCACTGTCATGGCACAACTGTTGTCACTCAAAAGCAAAATGCGCTATTGAAGTGCTAGAATGTCCCCTGTGAGCAAGAAAACCCGACGTAAAGCCAGGGTGCCAAAATTAATAGGTCCAAAGGCCTGCCAAGATATATGAAACTTACCTGCGTATTTTTCTCACTCAAGACAGAGGTCTTCGGTTTTTTGTCGTCCCCTAAAATGCCTGTATCTCTCTGGCTTCTCAAGCTCTCTAGACCCTTCGAGGCCTTTAGTCTCTCTGGAAAAACAATCAAGGATTGTCCAGCTGTAAGGGGTCTCGGATCAACGCCATTCAAGCCCAAACTGGAGTGGCGCTGGGACTGGTGTGGTTTGCTTGTGGTTGGACCCAGGCTCCCAGGGACATTGGAGGTCTTGATTTTGGGGGTCTCTGGAGACTTGCCACTTGATGCTCTGCTGACGTCGAGAAGACGTAGTCTTTCAGTCGATCTCATCAATTGATGAAACGTCACAAAATACATGCCATGAGAGGAACAGAAAATAGGACGGTTTCGTCAGCGTCAAAGTAATGCTGGATTATTGTTGAACTCAAACAGCTTTCTAAAACTGGCCATTTTTTGGATAAATGATTAGTGAACAGTCCATACCGGCAGGCAGGATGGATAGGTGATTGATTTGATGGATCAAGGTACTTTATCTCTTCTCTCCCCAGCGAAGTCGTGGGAACTCCGGCTAAACCAAGCACGTGCTTACGCATCGACTGGTCCTGGCTCTCGAACCTCTCAACGCGTCTTTGTATCTGACGTCGCGTTACCCGCCAATTTGACTTCAGCTGCCTGATACACGCTAACGAGCAACACTTGTTGTCTACCATATCCAAGTCCTCGACGTTCTTGTGACTTGTAAATCTCAGATTCTCTTGTTAGCCAATGATTTAATCTACGTAATCGACACTGCCGCTACTACGCTCCCCTAATGAGGCACTAGTCACCATGTCCAGAATCGACAAGCTTTCGATCTCGGGTGTGCGGTCCTTTAGCCCCTCAGTCCGTGAAGCTATCCAGTTCAATACGCCTCTTACTCTTATTGTCGGCTACAATGGATCTGGAAAGACAACAATCATTGAGTGTCTAAAATATGCCACGACCGGCGAGCTGCCGCCTAACAGCAAGGGTGGCGCATTCATTCATGATCCAAAGGTGCCGACATGCGCATTTCCTCAACAAACAGATCTTGATACTAACATAATGTAGCTTTGCGGTGAGAAGGAGGTTATGGCCCAGGTCAAACTCCAATTTCGATCGATCAATGACCGTCAACACGTCGCTACTCGAAGTTTACAACTCACCGTGAAGAAAACCACCCGCTCTCAGAAAACCCTAGACTGCTCCCTGGTTGTAGTCAACAATGGAGAGCGAACAACAACTTCTACTCGGCAAGCTCAGTTAGATGAAATGATCCCGGAGCGTCTTGGTGTTTCGCCTGCAATTCTTGATGCTGTCATTTTCTGCCATCAAGACGAATCCCTCTGGCCATTGAGTGAGCCAGCTGCTTTAAAGAAACGCTTTGACGAGATATTTGAGGCCATGAAATATACAAAAGCCATCGACAACCTCAAGGTTCTCCGAAAGAAACAAGTCGAGCAGCTCGGCAAGCTTCAAAATGACGAGGCTCATAACAAGGTGAACAAGGATCGCGGTGACAGGGCCGAGAAGAGGATGAAGGCCTTGCAAGCAGAAATTGAGGGATCTCGAGAAACTTGTGAGTCCATTAGTTCTGAAATGGAGGAAACGCAAGACAAGATCCGAAACATCCGAGAAACGGCGAACAGCCACCTTGCAATTGTGCAGAACCTCAACACCAAGCGTGAGCAGCTTGAGTACAGAGAAGAGGCTGTCAAAGAACTGAAGGCCACTATTGATGAATTGCCCGATGACGACGGAAAGCTCGAGGGTGACCTAGCACATTATGAAGACCGTATGCAGCATCTTCAGGATGAGGCCGACCATAACAAAGCACAGTATAATGAATTGCAGACCGAGTTAGGAAAATCACGAAAGGAACTTTCTGCCAAGCTTTCCGAACAGGGCAAACACCAATCGGACAAAGACAAGTACGAGCGTCAACTGAAGATACGCATGGAAACAATTCAGGAGGCCGCCCAATCTTACGGCTTCTCGGGCTTCGACGGCGATCTTTCGGATCACCATGTGAAATCCTTTAATGACAGACTTCAAAAACTTCTGAGCGAGAAGAAACGGGACCTGGAGCGCTTGCAGAAGGAAAACTCCTCTGAGCTCGACCGGGCCACTGGCGTCATCACTGAGCTTGAAGGTCGCAAAGCTGCTCGCACACAAGACCGCGTGTCCGCGAAACAACGAATGGGCGCTATTGAAAAACGCACTTCGGTGCTCCAGAACGAGTCAAGTCAGGTAGACGTGGACGAGGGTGCCAAGGCTGTACTTGATGGGCAGATGCAAGATCTTGAAAGTAGATTTCAGACAGCCCAGAAGACCTTCGAGAACGCCGATTGGGACTACCAAATCTCTGACGAGAACGATAAGTTGCATCAGCTCGAGAATGAGAACGATAAGCTAGGCCGGGAGCTTGTGGAATGTACTCGTCTGGCGTCTGAGCGAGCCCAACTTGACTACAGGAAGAAGGAACTTGCTGACCGCAAGCGCAAGCTTGACACCTTGACAAGCACCTGGAAGCCGAAGCTCGACAAGATTCTTGGCAGTGATTGGCAGCCGGAGACACTCGATTCCAAGTTCCAGGCATTGGTTAAGGACCAGAGCAAGGTTGTCAGTGAGGCTCAGAAGCGTCATGAACAAATCCGCCAAAAACAGCAGAAAGTGGATTTCAAGTTGAGGACTTCTAAGGAGTCCCATGAGAAGAAATCCAAGGAGGCGGCTACTTGCCAACAGCAGGTCGTCAATGCTCTTCTTGCCGTTCGCGACAATGCTACCGTTGAGGATTACAAAGAAGAAATCGAGGTCACTGAGTCGCAGGTGGAGGAGCTCAGGAATGACTTAAGCCTCTTCGACGCTCTCGTGGACTATTACACAAAATGCAAGCGCTTGCTTGATACTAAACGCAAGTGCTTACTATGTGATCGCCATTTTGATGACAACCAAGCTGCAAGCATGGAGCGCTTGAGCAAGAGGATCGACAAGCATCTCGACCCCAAAGGCAAAGTTGATACAGAGAAGGACCTCAAGGACACCGTCGCAAACTTGGAAAAGCTGCGATCCGTCAGGGGATCTTATGATACTTATGAGCGGTTGACTGCCGAACTGCCTAGTCTTCGAGAAGAGTGGAATGTTGCCGAAGCAGAGTTTGATGCCCTTGAGAGACAAGTGGAAGAACAGGGCTCCCTCGTGTCGGCCGAGGAAGAGAAGCAGAAAGACTTAGAAGATATGTCAAAGACGATCCTCAGCATTGCACAAACTGTCAAGGATATTGCAGAGTCCGAGAACCAGGTTGACCGTATCATGTCTCAGCAAATGTCAGGTGGAGTGACTCGAAGTCCCGACGAGATTCATGAGCTTCAAGCTGGCCTATCGGACCAGATGAGGAACCTGAAAAATCGCATCGCAAAGTTGACTTCGGATCGCCAACGCACAAAAGACCAGCTCAACTCCCTTGAGCTTGAAAAGAGCGAGTTAAGAAACAAGATCAGCCGCGCAGCGGGTCAATTAGACAAAAAGCAGGACCTCCAGAATCAGATCCAGGCACTGAAAGAAGAGGCCTCGCATCAACGAGACGTCATCCAGCGAGCTGACGAGGAGTTGGAGACCATTGAGCCCAGCATTACTGAAGCAAGGTCTGCCCGTGATGAAGTCCTGAGACGGGGTCGGGCCAAGGAGCAAGTCATTGCTGACGCCCGTGATGCCGTAGCTAACTCTGTCAACGAGATGAAAATGATGGATGCTGATATTCAAGATTATATCGACCGTGGCGGAGCCTCTAATCTTGCATCTAATGAACGATCCATTGCCACACTTGAGAAGTCAATTGCGAGTACTGAAAAAGAGGTCACAGACCTCACTGTTCGTACGAACAAGCTCAAGCAGGACATTGACAATGGAGACCGTAAGAAGAAAAACATCAAAGACAATCTGAACTACCGCAAGAACCTTCGCACGATCGATGTTATACGCCAAGAGATCGCTGAGTTGGAAGACCGCAATGCAGATGAGGATTACGAACGCCTCCAGGCTGAAGCTCGCATGCAAGAGAACCACTATAACCGCCTTCTTGCTGAGCGAGGCTCCGTTATGGGATCTATGAAAACTAAAGATGAAGAACTTGGGAGGCTCCTTCAAGAGTGGGAAATGGACTATAAGGACGCCAAGAGAAAGTATCGCGAGTCGCACATTCGCGTGGAAACGACCAAGGCTGCTATTGAAGATTTGGCGCAGTGTAGCTCGGCCGTGGACAAAGCTGTGATGCAATTTCACTCCATGAAGATGGCCGAAGTGAATCGCATTGCTGGCGAATTGTGGCAGAGCACCTACCAAGGAACTGACATTGATACTATTCTCATCCGCTCAGACAATGAGTCAAACACAGGCAAACGCAGCTACAACTACCGACTCTGCATGGTGAAGCAAGACACTGAGATGGACATGCGTGGTCGATGTTCTGCTGGACAAAAGGTTCTCGCGTCTATCATCATTCGCCTTGCTCTGGCTGAATCTTTCGGCGTCAACTGTGGACTCATCGCACTCGATGAGCCCACCACAAACTTGGATCGCGACAATATCAAGAGTCTGGCGGAGAGTCTGCATATGATCATCAAAGCCCGACAGGCACAGAGCAATTTCCAGCTTATCGTGATTACTCATGACGAGGACTTTCTACGACATATGAGGTGTAGCGATTTCTGTGACAGTTTCTTCAGAGTCAAACGAGATGAACGACAAAACAGTGTCATCTCGAGGGAAAGCATCACAAAGATCTTCTAATAGGTGTATCAAGTATTCAGGCAAGACGACTTGAGATTTGATGTCAGACAAATATGTAAAATAGGCAGAGATATTATCGGCGTCAAAACATTGTTCTTGGCGTTTAGGAGCGTGTACAAAAATCATCACATATTCGCATATCGTTTGTGCACTGGGATATCCGGGTGTTGCTCCTATAACATATGGATAAACAGACGTTCGATTGTATCGACGACCTCATTCAGTGTTGGGTGCAACAGTATCAAATGATGTCTTCTGACGCAACTCCGCTCCAAAAAGCACGATGTTAGGATGAGAACTGGCTTGATGTCGTCGCTTCCTAGGACCTCAGCTCATTATGGAGAAGGGATACGAATAAATCATATCAGGAACTCACACTGCTCAGAATTGCATGACGAGCAACTCACTCTAGCTCATCCTGGACAAGTTTCAAGCTAGGTGAACTAGAGAGGAATCAAATTAGTTCCCGATGCTTAGCCAAGGCAAGAGATCATCAGACACGTACAAGAACCGAAGAGTCATTCCGGTGAGCAATTACATGTAGTTGGCAGTGGTTGTAGCAGCCTCCTCAAGCTAACACTTACATTCGTTAGATTCATACAAGAAGCCGAAGGATCATCTTAGAGGTGAGTACGTAAAAGTTTACGGACTTATGCCCCGGCAATAATATTCGGACTCCACACACACCCCCTTGTTCCTGGGGTCTTGATGTCGTTGACGCTCTTATTTCACTGTAATGGAATTATTTCTCCACCCTCCAAGCGACCAGACGGATCCTTTTGCCGAGTTGCTCGAAAAAGTTCCTGGCCTCGCCCTCGCGCCTCGGATTTAATTAATGAATACGGTAGTCATGGCTATTGCGTGCGTGGTCCCCGTTTTCGGAGAAAGGATCACAATGGACTTGACTACAACACTCAACTCAACTCATTCTCTTCCTCTTCATTTTGACCAGGATCCTCATATGAAATTCCTTCACCGGGCGTAAACTGAACGCATGGTAACCAAGCCAAATATAACCGTATTGAGAAAACTACAGTTTCTTGATTAGCAATCACTGTTGCGGTCAACGCCGGCTTCCGGACAAGGATCCTTACAGCTACTACGTCGACGACTTTCAGTCATTTGAAAGAACTGGAGGAAAAGAGGTGGTCTTAGTCTTCTCATCTAGCCTTTTGGGCTTTCTTGCGCAACAATGGCCGCTTCACCACCAACACCAGAGCGGAGGACTAGCTCAGACAGTACTCTTGATGTTGAACGAGATGGAGCCTATGCAGCGAATGGAGACCCTCAAAACCCTACAGCCGCCGAAGCAACTCCCGAAGTAGCGGGGACGACGCCGGCCGGCAGTAACCCATCTCCCGGAGCACCTGAGGCCGGTGACCCCGAGGCCGGACGGACCAAGTCGGAGACAATCTTGGTAGTTGGTGCTCTATGTCTGGCACTCTTCCTTGCCGCTTTGGATACGACCATTATTACCACAGCCGTTCCTACTATCGCCAACGAGTTTCACTCAAGCCAGGGTTACATTTGGATAGGAAGTGCATATCTGTTGGGCAACGCCGCATTCGTGCCGACATGGGGCAAGATCTCGGATATCTTTGGTCGCAAGCCTGTTCTTCTTGCTGCGGCTGTCATCTTCTGGATTGGATCTCTGCTGTGTGCTGTTAGCAACGGCATGCCAATGCTCATCGCTTCGCGTGCCATTCAAGGCATTGGTGGAGGTGGTCTCATTGTTCTACCGAATATCGCCATTAGCGACCTTTTCTCCATGCGAAACCGAGGAATGTACTTTGGTATTTTGGGTATGGTTTGGGCTTTAGCATCTGCGGTTGGTCCTATTCTTGGTGGTGTATTCACAAGCCAGGTCACCTGGCGATGGTGTTTCTATATCAACCTTCCCATCTCAGCCGTTGCCATCGTCATCCTTGTCTTCGTCCTGAAGCTACACAACCCACGAACACCGGTGAAAGAGGGTCTATTGGCGTTGGACTGGCCTGGCAGTATTCTCATCATTGGCGGTACCATTATGTGGTTGCTCGGGCTTGAGCTTGGTGGCGTTTCTTTCCCCTGGGACTCCGCTACGACAATTTGCCTCATAGTCTTTGGCATCTTTGTCGTTGGTCTCTTCCTCATATACGAGTGGAAAGTCGCCAAGTTTCCTGTCCTCCCTATTCGCCTCTTTCACACGCAAAACAGTGTTGCATCTTATGGAGTTGGTTTCACTCACGCATTTGTCTTCATGTCGGGCAGCTACTGGCTTCCACTCTACTACCAGGGAGTCCTCGGCGCTTCTTCGTTGCTCTCTGGTGTTTATCTGCTTCCATATGTGCTCTCCCTGTCGTTTGTGTCGGCTGGGGCTGGAATCTACATCAAGAAGACAGGCAATTACAAGCTCGTTATTGTTTTGGGCTTGATCATTACCGTCATTGGCTTCGGTCTTTTTATCAACCTTGAACCGCGCGCCAACTGGGCGAAGATCATCATTTTCCAGATCGTCGCCGGTATCGGTATCGGTCCTAACTTCCAGGCTCCTCTGATTGCACTCCAGACGAATGTCGAGCCTCGAGATATTGGTTCTGCAACCTCGTGCTTCTCCTTCATCCGTCAACTGGGCACATCGATCTCCGTTGTGGTTGGGGGTGTCATTTTCAACAACAAGATGGAGAGCCAGTACTCTAGACTAAAGGAAGAACTCGGTTCCGAGCTCGCAGATAGACTCTCCGGTTCCAATGCAGCAGGCAGCGTCGAGCTCGTTGGCTCCCTGACGGGCCACGATGGCAGGGTCGCCAAGACAGCATTCTGGAAGAGTCTTCAAACAATGTACATCGTCTACGCATGCTTTGCAGGCCTGTCGCTCATCATTAGTCTGATGATCAAGCAAGTCAACCTCAGTAAGGAGCATAAGGAGCACAAGACAGGTCTCAAATCACTGAAGCAACGCGATGATGAGAAAGAGGAGGTTGATGCCGCGGAGGGTGTCACGACAGGTAACGAAAAGACGACGGATAACTAAAAAATGGCGTTCCATGTTGTTCTTGTGTTATTAAGGATATTTCAACATACCCGCAGTCATGAAACGAGACTGCTTTTTGGTATATCAGCACTTATTATTGGATTTGAAACATATGAGCGTTTGTAATTAGATTGCTGCTGATGGATTTATTTCGAGAAATATTGCCGAAAGTATATGTGAATTGTGTAGTACCACTCGACGCTGTAAGGGCTCCAAGTGTATCATTGAAGAGATTAGTCCATGATTTGAGGGATCCATAACGAAGACTATTTCCACAACGACTTGGGCCAGGCTTGGGCTGATTGAAGCGATTGTTAATTAGTCAAAAGGGAATTCATGGGATCGAGTCTAAAATAACTTTCCCTCCTCTTCGACCGTCCTCTTCCACTCCTCATAATCGAACCCGAGATCTTCCAATGTCCTCAGTTCATGTCTCTTATCACCGGCTGCTCTGCTCGCCAACTTGATTTTAGGTACTCTCTCCCTCACCCATCGCTTGTCTAGTCCCCAGTAAGGCGGTCTCTTGCCCTCACCGTCATTCTCGAGGCCGAGTTCAGGGGCCTTGGTCGCAACTTTGCTCAGTTCGTACAAACGGTTGATGTAGTCGACATCTTCTGGGAATGCCATGACATGAATTGCTTTGCCTTCTCCTTTCTTTTCGTGTTGTCCCTGTACCCAGGCTTCCATAGTAGCCTCGGAAGGGGGGTTCAAGCGCCCAGACCAGATACGAGCAATCAATGCACTCTGTGCTTCAGCAATAGGGAATGGGACGATTCGCTGTGGAACACTGAGAAATGACAAAGTAGGGTCCGCAGTGTAGAGAATTTGCTCCCAGAGATGTGCCGCATGGCCTCCACTGGGTACAACGACAGGTGGGTCAAGAGACTTCAAGAAGGGGTATGAGTAGTGGAAACCTGTGCAGAATATGACAGCATCAATGTCATTCTCGATCTGGCCGTTGGCAAAGCGAACACCACGTTGAGAAGGGAGAAACTCGACAATCTCGGGAACGCCAGCTGCCCACGGCTCTTTGGTGGGTGGTATCACGGTGGGCTTCTCTTTTTCCGAGACAAAGATGGGTTGCTTTGCAACACTAGAGAGTTGTGCGCTCACGTCGACTCCAGAGGCAGAGTTTCCGACAACAATGACCTTCTGAGTAATTGTTAGCGAACGTTTGATAGGGGGGCGAACAATCATTATTACCTTATCCTTGAAGTCATTCGGGCGTCGGTAGAACTTGGAATGCGATATAGCCCCTGGGTATGCCTTGTCGAAATCGACGAGGCCAGGAACATCAGGGATAAATGGATCATTGTAATGACCACTCGCTACTACGACAGCGTCATACTCATCTTTGATGACCTTATTGGCCTTGAGATCGAGCACCTCAACTGTCCAAGGTTGAGAACGGCTTGAATCAGGTTTCTCAATATTCAGCACCTGTGTCTGGTATGAGATATACGGGTTAATTTCCTGGGCATATTCCTTAAGGTACTGTAGCACAACACTATGTCGGGGGAACAGTGATGAGCCTTGAGGAAACTCCTTATCGGAGTATCTCATGAGAGAATGAGGAATGTTTGTCTCAAGGAGGTCGTAGATGGGCGACATGAACTCAACATCGCCATTGTCGTTAGGCCATAGGGCTTGATCTGGGGTGAAACTAGGCTGGGTTCTTGGAACTGAAAAGCCCTGTTCTCGGGCTAGAGGCGTATAGTTCCAAACACCTCCTGGTGTAGCTCGTTGCTCGAAGACTCTGATTTTGGAGAACCTTTTCTCTGCGAGAAGGTATCTAGAGTCAAAGTCAGTAACCAGGCCCGCTGTGTAAGTGGTATCATTGATTACTTGGCCGCTGCGAGGCCACTTGGGCCAGCACCAATGATGGCGATGCGACGAACATCCAGCCTATCTGCCAACGCCATTCTTTCTCTATTTCAAAGTCGTCGTTTTGAACAGCTGAGGACCCAGGTGTGACTTTACTGAAACCGTGAAATACACGTACGTCTCAGTTACAATGATGTAACAATGTGAGTAATTACATAAAACAGCACTGACAATAGTGGGATGGATGCAAGCATATGGTAACAATGTGGGTTGAGCAAGGTAGTATATAAATACTCCCAGCAGCCCGATGCTCTTCTCATGAACGGCTCCTCGTCTCGTTCGATTAATGATAAAAGACGCTGCCGATGGATCCCGCACAATAGCCTCATCCGCTCGGCGCTGTCGAACTGTGAGAGTGATTGCCTCTTTAGGTAATCCCGGTCGGCCTCCGCGCGACCCCGACTCCGGGCATCGGAGGACCCGGCGTTGGCAGTATGACCCGTTGAGACATGTCTATCTAATGAGGCAATTCAACTTGAATCAATATGTGAAATCGTGCTACCCTCATATCACAGTTTCTGATATCTCTGTATTCACGCCTGCAACTCGTCAAGGCCCGTTAGACTTTGTCCCTGCGGCTCCGCGAATGCTCACTAACGTAAGTGCCCTGCCCATTGAAGGAATAGCACCTCAACCTCGTGCAAGCACGCAATTTGGTCCACCTTCGTCAATGGGCACGATGGCGTATCTTTATCTGCTGTTCTGAAGACTCATCTTGCCAGCGAATGAGGTGATTGAATATTTTTTTTTTCTTTTCGATGCTCTCCTTTTGTAAATGACATGCAATCTCAAAACCTCTACATGCATTCTTATCCAGTCGCGATATCAATCGTATATTGATAACGCTCCCGCCTGGGCTACTGGGGCCATTCCATTTATTGCCATGCCACTCGCTACTCTTGACAACGCCCATTGCCCAAAATGGCATCTACATCTGATATGAAGGCTTCGATCCACCGATTCCGCCTCCGCAGGGTGTCCCCATCCCCGAGGGACGTCGGTCGGGCCCGGTCCGCTTCACCACCAGTATCTCCTGACCAGCGGCTACAGCAGGAGGATGTGACCCAGGGAAAGGCGCAGGCTCGGCGGCAGGATCAGCAAAAGCAATCTCAAACGATCGTCGCGGGCCGGAGTGCAACTGGGAGACCCATAGCCCCGGCCTGTGATAGGTGTCGCAGCTTCAAAAAGAAATGCAGTCGCACATTTCCCGTCTGCTCTCTATGTGCCAGCGCTGGTCAGAGGTGTTCCTACACTAACCCTGTTGCCAATGCCGAGGCTCAAGTCCATCAGCTGCGCTCTCGAGTGCAATGGCTGAGCCAATTCATTGAACAAAACATGCTTCCGCCGGGTCGACAAGATGTGATAGAAGGTATCGAGACAGGATCCGACCTCGGTATTGTACTGGGCCACGGGCCACGGAACGGTATGGGGAATATCGCAACGTCAGGGACAGCATCATCACCTCTATCGCGAGTGCCAGGTCAAATGGCTTCTCCTTTAGAGACCATAGGCTCTCTTCCCTCTATACGGGGACAAGACCATCCCTCCACTGGGCGACAGAGTGTTGATATACGCCTAGAGGAAAGGGATCCTGGTAGTGTGCGAACCACGAGCAGTCGTTTATCTTACGGAGAGTCAACAGATGGATCAGTCACGAAACGAAGATTGATTGCAAGACAGGCCCTCCCTCCTGACATTGCCCCCAGTCGCTTTGTCGATGCTTTCTTTCGTCACGTCAACAGGGCATATCCATTTGTCGATCAAACCCGAATACGGCGAGATCTTGAACTTCTAGGGGATGCGTCTCCTGCTGATCAGGATCCCCCCATGACACTCTTGTATCTCGTCATGGCCATCGGATGTACGTCGCTGGTGCGGGCTGGGCAGATCCCTAGTGACACGGCACGCCGGTTCGACGTGGTATACCCAGACATCATACAAGAGTGTCTCTCTAACGAAACCATCGAGTCTGTACAGATTCTTATCTTGTTGGGGTTGTACTCTCTGTTTGATCCAGCAGCAACCTCAGCCTACTTCATCGTCGGTATTGCGGCACGACAAGCCATGGTCATCGGTCTGACTAGACCAGACGAACAGCCACGTACGGCCGTGGAAACCGAGCTCAGACATCGACTTTACTGGAGTATCTTCGTCCTTGATCGTATGATGTCGGCGTCACAGGGATTGCCGGCCGCTTTTACAGATGAGCATGCCAATGTACCGCTTCCAGGACTGACGGTGGAAGAGTTTGCCAGTCCGGATCGAGCTGTGTATGCTCGGAACCTACAGACCAGTCGGCACGTCATCCAGCTCCGGCAACTCGAATATCGAATTCTTCACGCAGTACACCTACAACAAAACTCTGAAACCGCACGCCTGGCTCCCGCAGATAGGCGTACAGTACTGAATGGTTTGAGGTCTGAAATCGAGGACTGGTACAGCAACGGGTGTCTCATGTCGCCCATGGAAGCAGATAATCTGCCTATCCACAGCAGCATCACCTGGTTGAGTGCTCAGTATTACCACTTGTTAATTCTTCTCTACTTTCCGAACCACTTCAACAGCTCTGCAGCAGTTGTTACTCGTCGGGAGCAGCTTGAGTTTGCTCAGAAGCAACTTCAAGCCAACTCAGCGCTCCTTCAACAACGACAACTACCCCTAAACAGAGTATCGCTGAGTCGGTTGTTGCCAGTATGTCTGTTGTTGATGCATGATTTCGTAGCATCGTATAGGGCTGATGGAGCACCATCATCAGCCCGGGAGGAAGTCGTGCTACTAATCACGCTTCTCGAAGCGTTTCCGGATGGATGGACAGTGGCACAAGAAGCAGCTCGCATCATGCAGCAGTTTGCTGGCGTGTTGACAGGACAAGGGGGTATGGCCACTGCGTACTATGGCGAGACTATAGAAGAGCTCGTCAAGCAGTGCATCGCTAGTTTTGCGGGGCTGCTACATCAGTTCTTGGGTAAAGCGACATGTTTCCAGTCGATTGAGTATGCACAAGAGACTCAAGAGGTTGAAAGAATTGGGCAGATCGGAGCTACGCAACAGTCGTCGGTCAATTCACTATGGCTGAATGGGACAGATTCAAGCATTGGAGGAGTTAATGAAGAGGCGGTACTGGGATATGGATGGGGTTCATGGGATCTTGACTTCCTTTAAGCGAGGGTTCAATATATATCTCCCGATGTATGGATAGATGTTCTAACGTTTCTGTGTACATAACCAGTACAGACGCTGGGTACAGTATGGGCATTTTGGAAGAAGAATATTCGATTCAAAATAATTCAAACCATACTTAGATTTTAGTTCAAGAGTAGCATTGTAGCCCGTACATACAACATCCATACCATGAAGTTGGCGTGGAGTTAACCTCTGACCCTGACGATATCATAACTGGTGGATTATAATGGAATGGTCAATATTTACGCAGGCGAACGGACAAGGTTTCCGGCCGTTGAAGATCAACGATGGTCAAATTCAATTGATTCAACAAAATGCATAGCATTCCAACGGCGACACAGCCTCGATTTTAGGCCGTTTGCGGGCCTCAACGGCTGGGGACTAGCCAGCCCTACCAGACCCTCTATGCTGAATTGGAACTTGAGTTCGCACCATTGAAAAAGCTTGGCTTAGATGAAGGGTGAGAGAGCCGATACAAGAGAATTGCATATGTGAACTATTATTACTATGTGTGAGAGCTGTACATCTGTCTATCTATCTATACTTGGGTGATGACGACGCTTGAATTAATATGGAAGTGGGTTTTCCTCCGCTGACATGCATCTGTAGCAACTCTGCTTGCCGATGGATGTACGTACTATACTTATTTGATGGACCGACTGCAGGTTTATTTATGGAACTGTCCTCTGTGGATCGGTAGAGATTACCACTGCAAGGTCTTATGCCAGGAACACGAGATATTCTTGGCCTTTGCCATATGGTAAGCGATCATGAGTGAGGTGATAATTTTAGCGATGCAGTGAAGCACGAGACAACTGTGATCGATATAATTGTGCTGGCTAATAAGGGAATGAATGAAGGGATTGATGGTTTGACAGTGGCTGAATATTGATGACGGCGTTGGTAGGGCTGCATATCGTGGAATGGCAGGGAATTTGATAGACAGCTAAGAAGTAGGAAATTTTGGTTAGTGGTAAATCAGATTCATGATGAGATATGCTAGACGATCACCTGCCACTTAATTACTGTTTCTTCAGCTTGTTTGTTTGTTTTATATGGAAATTAATTAATACACTTGTATGTGTATCTTGTGCCTGCAATAGATGCATGCATAGCGGCCTCATTTTATCACGTTATCCCAGTTTAGAGGATCCGTAACCTTAATCAAGATGGATGCCAGAGACTTTGGGTCCTTATTTCCTTGTGATTGATCAGAGCGGAAGGTGGCTATACGAATGGGCTGAGTCCGACGGACATCTCCATTTCATGGCAGACAGAGTATTGATTGTTACGCTAGCTTGTGAGTTTGTGTGTCATTTCAGTGGATGGCTGGGATGTGCACTAACAGTGGAGACTATGCATGAATGCACTGCCGCAGTCCTCCATTTCAATCTGCATTCGTTCCGTTCCCTCATCAACATAGCCCAGCCCTCTTTGCTACTTAGTTATGTCATACCGATGCCTGAGTGCCTAGGTACGATGATGTGATCTTTTATTCTGATACCGGCATATTAATCAAATTCAAAAACACACACCGTCCAGTGAGAGTGAGTGGCCAGCACTGCCTTTGACACCGGCAGTTCTACAAGAGTGTGTGTGTGTGGTGGATATTATGGGATCCCTCCCAAGGCTGATTGAGTTCATCCACATAGTCCAGTCAGTAACAGTTCCTAGAGGAAAGCTAAGGCAATCCGCTGTTGGAGGCGGGATGCTGCGTCCCGTCTTTACGGTTCCATCCAACTCATTTTGGTCTCCACCCGTCAAATGTGCAGTAAAGGTCAGTCAGTCAGTAAAGTAAGTACCTGTGGATCGTAACACGAAGGACTGCATGAGATTTTCAAGCACGTCGCTCTTGGCCGTATCCGTCATAGCATCTGCAATCGTAATTCACGATGGCAAACTGTCGCAAGACAGGACAAGACAAGACTGCCTCATCCGACGTAAACAGTAGCAACATTAGGTAGTCTGAGACATGCTAGTTGCAGCAAAACTGTCCCCTCTGGCCGAGTCCTGTCTCCAGAAATCAAGGAACCCACCTCCAATTCAGGATCTGGTAGCGACGAAAGGCCCAGGTACGGTACTCCACCCACTGCCAGTGGAGTTCCATCAGTTATCGCTACGGGCTGGGCACCCCAGAAAAGAGTACCTGGGCGAAAAAAGAACGCCTGAACCCCTGGAGTCTTGTGCTCTGCCACCCTACCTAGGCTTGGCTTCCATTTGGCTGAACTTAACTTGGGCTGGGTTCGCTCGCCCCAGGCTTTCTCTGCCCGTGTTTAGGTGCTCTTTAAGTTAGCCCGCCTTCTCCCACCCCCCCCTGCTTGGGCTGTTTCAGCGACCCAATCTTATGGAGGTCAAGGAACTCACTCCCATCTGTTCTGCTTCTCTCTTGACTAAACTAAGCGGACATCCTATTACTACCAACGCTTGGGCTCTTCTTCTTTTCCTTTCATCTCATTTCTCTCTTCTCAACAACAATATTCATTATTCCCCTGGTCAGGCCGTTTTCAGCCACCAATTAACTCGCCGACAAATCCTGCCACTACGTCTCTCGCTTCTCTTCCGCTTTTCCTCATCGCGCGACTCCTTTTTTTGTCCAATTTTCGTATAACTTTTTTGACTACTGTGCTGTACTTACTCACGTCGGTACCCGTGGCCATCCGCGTGAGCAAAAGCACCCTGTACCTTAATATAGACACGACCGCCCCGACCGAACCACCGCGTCTTACTGTCGCCGTCGGATTTTCTTTCATCAACAACAGCTGCTCTTAACCATCGTCCGTTAAGCGATATCGACGAGTATTTTCATCACTTCGACTGTTTCCCCGTGACTCCCGGTCGGAGTCTTTCCATGTCCACCGTGGCTACCCGGCTAGAATCTCGCAAATCGCTCCTTGGAGCTGACACCGGCTTCGGATACGGAGGCCATTCATACAACAACTCCTACGGAGACAACAGTTACGCTCCCTCTCCAGTTCCCTCTCCGCAGCCTATTCCTCAGCCTGCCGCCTTCGCCCAGCCCAACTTCGCCGACGCTGGAGTTGATCCTGCATACAACCAGGGCTTCGCCTATAGAGAAGGCCTCACCCCTTCACTTCCCGCGCAAAGTATGAAGAATGGCAAGATCGATTTTATGAAGAGCCGATGGCCCGCCTCTTTCATGGCTGTCTCTTTTCTCCAGGCTATTCTGTGTATTTGCTTTGAGGCGTACGTCATCTCCGTATCTTTCGGCGTCTGTGCCTCTCGCTGACCCCTTATCTAGCTATGTATTCGGCAAGTTCCAGGTCAACCTTGGCACCCATATCAGCGCTCCCAAAGTTCAATCTCAGTACAAGACTATCCCGACTTTCTTGACGCTTTTCATTTTTGGTTTCCTCTACACCCTCGTCGTCGTCTGGGATGCTCTCCGACAAAAGAACACCATTCAAGTCATTGGTGTCTGCTTCTCTAACCTCGCCCTGATGGTTTACACGACTATCCAGGTTGATCAAATTTCCGAGGCCTTCGATATTCTTGAGAAGAACAATGCTCTCAAGCGTGGTATGACTGCTGCTGAGCTCTGGCACGATGTGAAGCCTTATCTGGTGGCTATCCCTGCCATCATCGCCCTTGCTACCCTTGTTATGGGATTCCTTTCGTGGAAGATTTATCAGGAGTATGCTTGGGATATTCTCAAGAACATTGGTGCCGATTATCGCATGAAGAAACGATTCCTCCACTACCAGGTATATTTCACACTTTTACCCACACTACTTGATCAATACCTAACGCGAATCAGATTTATATCGCTCTGCTCAAGTTCGATTTCTTCTTCTTCCTCGGCTTCATCGTTCAATTCATTGTCGTTGTTGCTGACAAGGATGACCCTGAATTCGCCCTAACCATCGTCACTATTCCCATTACCATTCTCATCCTTCTCGCCGCCGCTTTCTTCACTCGACGAGAGAACAAGATCGGCATGGTCTGTATCATCATCCTCTATCTCGGAGGTCTCAGTTATTTCATTTTCAAGCTTGTACGAATCTATCAGCCTGGACACCGACAAAATTACGAAGCCGTTCGTCGATCATTGACCGCATTTGCTGTCATCACTATCCTTCTTATCCTTCTCACTATTACCAACGCCATCGTATGCATGCGAAATTTTGGCAAGGGCCTGAAGCCCCATCTGCAGTCTTTGTCTCGAAAGCGCAAGGTCGAGGAGAAGCCTGACATTAACTCAATCAACATGCAGGATGTCAAGCCTCAAATTCCCAGCCGAATGACCATTGATTAAGCGGCCCCTCACAAGTCATGATTCTTCGAAAACAATATTTTGGAGGCATCATTGTACAAAGACACGAATTTACGAAAGGATACAAAAATTTTCCCTTTTCTATGGCACCAGTCACAAAGGGCAGGCTCAGGATGGACGGTGACCAAACGGGTGCGGCGTGAACAGAAGGCGACGAAGTGATATCCCATGGTGTCGGAAACTTGCTTGGACTTTTTTTTTATTCTATTTACTTTGGTTGTTTTTTGTTTCCTATGTTAAACCCAACCATATTAGGCGTTCAATGCTCCATCATATGGAATGAGATCCAGGAGCTGATACAATGTTCTTTTGTTACTTTTACTTTGTCCCCTAATCAATTGGATTATGGGTTCTCATGATCAGATAATCCGATAGGAATTGAATAGTGAAATCAGGTATATGCACAACGGACCGTGCTCCTGTGGTCTATGAGTCTCTGCTCATGTGAATCACGTCATGAAACCATGAGGGTTCTGACTCAATACACTCACTGGTTTCAACTTTGTGAAGCATGATGCGAGACAACAGTGCAGCTAGAACGTTGCATGTTTCACAGCTTATGCTAGAGAAAAGATCGACGTGTCTGTCTATGAGGCAAGGGAAATATCCCAACAGGTACAATTGTTAAAAAAAAAAAAAAAAAAACAATGCCAAAACGCCCGCTTTCCATTCCTGGTTTTGAACCAAAGCTGAAGCATGATCCTTGCTGGATTCATTCAAGTCAAATAAGCCCCAATCCATCTGGCCTAACGTGGCAGTGCGCTGTGATACGTAGCATGACCATGCATGTATGCTAACAGGAACAGTATGTTATAGTCTGATCTGAACAGCATCCTTAAGGTGACCTTCTGTCGGGCAGTAGGGGCACTTATACCGTGCTGCTTTCACTATATTGTTCAGAGATTCGCGGCAGAGAACGTGACCGCAACTGAGCATCATGGGAGGGTTGTCCTGAGTTGTCTGCTCTTTACTTACGGGGCAGACAAAGATGGGATGATAGATCATAAACTCGGGCAGAGGTGTCGCAAAGGCAAGTTCGTTCTCTGTCGTCCATTCTGTCTTCTTCTCCCGCATATAAGTTGTGTATTTGATCAGGCGTGGAAGAGCGATGGAGCCTGCTGTGACGGCGATATAGAGAGGTGACTCCGCCGACAGGCCAAGCAGAGAGCAGAATTCGCGGGTGAACGACATAGCTACGTCTTCGAACGCTGACTCTGTCTCAAATATATGGCTGTAAGGAGATTTGGCCAGGTTAGGGGCGAACACCACAGCACTGGAGAGTTGTTGTATCTCTAGCAAATGACGGTTCTGGAAACGAGGGAAGTTCTGGCGAGCATAGTTAATCGCTCCACCGAGTCCATTGGTCGTAGGGTCGTCGGGGAGACCGTTGACAGATGGACCTTTGAACAGCCAAACATATTGGAGCTTGGTAAGCTCAAATTCGAGTGTGCTTCCCCTGGCCTCGAGATGGACGTCGTTTGCGTGAGCCCAGTTGATGGCGGGTAGAAGGTTGTGGTCCTTGAGCTGCGAAAGGATATTATACATTTCCGCAAACTTGTTTTGTAAATGCTCTGAATGTAGGCCAGCCATTTCATCTTCTAAGTCATCCTCACTTTCCATATCATCATCGCCATCCTCGTCTGTTTGTGAAATGGTGTGGGTTTCGCGGCCAGGAGGGTGGTCTGTAGCTTCTTTGAGAAATGTCGAGGCGACAGAAAATTGACCTTCGCGAAGAAGATGCATGGCTATCGCACGGTTGATAAGTCGCGGGTGGTCCGCCATGGCATCAGTCTCCATAGGGAGTTCTCGGTGAGGAAGAGCCTGTGTCGGTCAGATGTCGTTGCCGACAAGAGCCAGAGCTTATAGACAAACCTTATCGAGGGCTTTTCCAAAGGACTTCTGCGCCTTGGTAACATCCTTTAGGTCTGCAGTAAGTCGTTCGAAGCGGGCTTTGACTGGATTTTGCAGTATCATCATGGTCATGCCAGTTCGAGTCGCGTCTTGGTCTATTGCAGTGGTTAGTTGGTGATGGTATCAGAAGACAGCCAGCTCACCTTGAGCAATCTGCTCGCGAGCATTTGTAAGAAATTCAATGACTTGATCTACATCACCGATCGCGGTTTTGAGTGTTCTGTTCCTCATATGAGCCAGCTCAACCATGAGTGGTGCAAAGGGCGAGACATGATCGTTATCAGCTTCCGCCATGGCTGGGACTATGTGGGGTTTTGAATCAGATGTAGAAGATATGATCAAGACCAAGAGTTATGTTTAACGGGAAGCGAAGGTTCGAAAGTCAAAGAGAGTCATGCGCTCATCCAATAGCTAAGATACTCGACGGGTGGATGACAAAATGCCCGTTGTGTTGAAGGTTGATGTCGTCTGAGGATTCAACGGTGACGGAACGCTCCGAGCTTGGTTAAGAGAGAGACAGGTGCATTATCGCTATCGATAAGGGGGATACCGAGGCTTTGCTGCTAAAGGGGACCGGTCTCGCTTTCTTAATGAAGGCCAATTAAACGAGAGTACCTTGGATTTTGGTTACGCTTTGACAACAACTTCACTTTAATCACAATTTGCACATGCAACTGTTGAACAAGCCTCGTCGACTCACCACAACAACTATCACATTAGATCTTCCTCCTCATATAGCAAGTGACGACGAAAGTGTCGAGTGACCCCAGTCTCCCCCAGGGATTCACGTGGGGCTTCACTGAATTAGTGCCCCGCATTTAGCCTGTAAAGTCTTCGGCTGCGTCTGCGATAGGTACTTGAAGCAGGTACCGAGAGCTAACCTGGGAGCTATTGCATCACATGAAGGCCCTGTAATGTTAGGTATGTTAGTTGCCTCTCAGACCCGACCTGTTCAACACCGAAAAAAGGCCTCCCAAGACACGCGCGCTTAAACGAAACTACCAAAGACGTCCTCTTGCTATTCCTCGCTCACCACGGGTGAGGATGAAGCTCGAGACTGCGTCTACCAAATACACGGGCCAATGACGACATCATGGCTTTCAGATTTCCAGATCCTCGACTTCGAGTCGACGATGAACTCTCGACAGGCACCACCACCAAGGGGTCTGTCGCTCGTACAGCGACCACCTCCAACTCTAGCACCACACGAGAAACCCCCCCAAACGGTATCCCTCCGTTAGAAGTTTCCGCATACAATGAAGCTGCAGATTCTCAACCTCTGCCCTCGCCGAGGCGCAAAAATCTTGTCTTTGCTGATCCTTTCGCCTTTCGGTGCGTCGCGAACAAGCACTCCTGAAGCTTCCAAGGCTAACCCAGCATCAGGTATCTCGAAGAAGGCAGCAATGTTGTCGTTATCGAGCGCCGAGGCATCTTACGCGGATACGAGTCGTACCTAGTCGAACAATGGGCGTGTTCTCGAAAACCACCAACACTCCTGATCGTCACTTATACTGGAGACGAAAAACACTCGGTCGTTGTCGGTGTGCTCTCTGTTCCAATAGACGAGAGTCTTTGGCCTCCAAGGCTACGCTTCTACTTTGATCAACTTCAGGATTCACATGCGCGGCCCAAGGAGACTGAGCTTGGAGAGCTTATGGTTACTAATCTGAGTAATTTTCCTTCGGCACTCACCGTTATTATGGTGCCTGAGGGTGATATCCGAAAATATCGCTCCTCGTTCATTGTCAATGAGGATTTGAAACGATTAGGATGTTCTGGTCGATCAGGCATGACTCTGTCAGATCCAACCGAAGCAACGCAGCTCAAGTTCTTGCAACTTTACAGGACGAGTGATCGAGTACCTGTTCCGCAAGCTGTAGTCGAACTTATCAAGCTTTGTCAAGTCACATTGTACATGTTTGACAAGCTGGGGCACCAGTACATCGATGGACTTCTTTGCGACAAGACAGAAATGGCTATCAACAACTGGTGGATCGAAATTGGTGCTGAACACTATAACTTTGAGCCTACCGATGGCATATTGGGTCCCAGTACGGTGGCAGCATTACTGGGCATGTTCATGGGTGCTCGGAATCGCCTTCATTGGTACGGTGCCCCAGTATCAAAGGACGTGTTTGACCTCGAAAACACTAAGCGTGGTATTGGTCACTTTCAGAAATCACAAAAGCTCGAGAAGACGAGAAGGCTGGACCGTCAAACTCTTCTCAAGCTCTACACTGTGTCTGCCAAGGCTGCTGCTGGAGAAAGCTGGGGTGTACAAAGGGCTGTGAAATCAACGCTGACAGAAGTCGGAGGTAAAAGGGGTGAGCTTGTAATGGGGATGGTGTCAGGAAAAGACAAAGGAGGACTTGCTGATATCGAGACTCTCGACATTGGCACTTTTGCTAGCTTAGCATATGGCGAACGGGCCAAATGGCTGTGGCATGGCAAGCCTCGGAGAAGCGTAGCTGAGCTACCACACCACAGTCCAGAATTGAGCAGCGCTGTGCCTTGGAAAGAGGAGGAAATGAATTCAAACCCAAAGCGAGTCTATTCTGCGCCTGCTGAGAACGAAACGGATGCGAAGCGACTGGATGAGACTCCTGATGTTTACTCAGGCTACCCACCTGGTTCCGCCGTTAGTGTCGCTGATGGATCAGGTGACAAGGAGGCTTCGCGGAAGAACATCTTCAAAGGTGTCGCAGGAAAGATGAACGACGCTAGGTCTGGTTTTGGACGTATCAAGGATGTCGTTGGGGGAGGCTTACGTGGTCACAACAGTCGACCGTCGGTTTCAACAAGAGATGACTTTTTAGAATTGGGCCCCAGAATTTCAAGCCATGGGCTCACTCCAGGAACAGCACAACCGCCAGCGCCCACACAAGGAGTGGGCAGAGCCTTCACATGGAACAACAAACCACAGGAGTATCTAGCCGCGATGAAACGAGCAGACGCGGACGGGGGAGCAGGTTTCCCACAGCTTTCGCACTTTGCGTCTACCTCGACAGTTGACATTAAGCAGCCGGCCTCGGCTCCCGTGGAAACTCAAAAGCGTGAGCAAGATGGGGAGTTGTTTGATATTGGGGTGGAAGTGCGTAAGGATGTATTGTCCAAAGCACCCTCTGCTGTTGGATCTCTTGTTGATGAGCATGACCTCCAGGGGCCTGTTCTGGATGCAGAACTCAACGATGATCTATCCAAAAGGGGGCTCTCGCGACGACACAGTATTCAGTTATCACAATGCCCGAACATGACCCTTCTCAACGAAAATCGCTGGCCACGACGAATGTCATTTGGCGATGCTGAAGAGGCAGTATTGGAGTGGGAACCGCTTATCGATGTGGCAGATGTAGCGGATGACCTTGCTAATATTGAAGCATTCAATGACCTAGCTCAGCATTTTAATCAGTGCTTGGAGGAAATGAAGCACCGCATTGAGCCATGGGTCACAGAAAAGATCAGTGCAGTTGAGGCTCTCGATGAACGCTACGCGAAAGACAAGGAGGAAATGAATGCAGTCTACTACCAGCTGAACGAAGCATGCCAGCGGACGCGTATAACTTCTCATGAGCTCCTTGCCGAGGAGCGGTCTCACCTCTTAGAAAGCCTTAAGGAGGTTGAAGCGCTCGTAGCTCGTCTCGATTATGAGATCAATGCTCTGTTACAAAAGGTTGTCGATGTCGAAGATGGTATTGTTACTTTTGAGAGGCAAGTGGAGGATATGGAGAAGAGAGCTGAGGCTTTGAAGGCCGAGCTTGAAACCGAAGGGTGGCTTCACTGGATGTTCAGAACTGTCACAGGAATCGGGACAGGTCCAGATATTACAAGGTCACCGCCTTAATCCAGGGGTTGATGTTGGATAAAGAGCGTTTTCTTGGGGATAAGAACCCCTAGAGGGTCATCAGCACGGAGTTTTGGGACATCGATATCATATCAAATATAGCATAGCACACCCTTGGGTACAAGGCATTTTTTAGGGTCATATCGAATAAACTTAATCTAGTTATCCTTATACCAAAGGGTCATTTCTCGCCCTGACCTCGATTCATTCATATACAGGTATAATACAGCAACACCTCCCCGTTGCACCGTCGGTCATCATGTCGTGATGCAAGTGCCAGATATCGATTCAGACCCAATATCTATCCATTCTCCTGAATAATCGTACAAAGCTTCAATCCATCACCCCAGCCTATTTGGGGCCCGTCCTCTAAATGGTTTGTCGAGGTCGTGGAATGCTTGCGTTTCGTTCATCACGCTTAGAACATGCCACCACCACCCTGCTGGCCACCTCCGAGAGCCTGGCCCTGCTGCTGCATGATCTCGCTGACCTTCATAGATGTGTCGAGGAACTTGGCTGTGCAGCGGTCGAGGCAAACTGACTCGCCCTTGTTGAGCTCACCCTCGCGGTAGTCGTTGGGAACGCACTTCTTCTGGCAAGACTGCTGAAGGCTGTGGCATTACAATTTAGTATCAATGCATGTGCTTGGTGAGCGCTGGGGCTTACCGGTTGTAGGTGTCGGCCATCATGCGCATCTCGCTCTCAACGGCAGCAATCTTTTGCTCCGAGGTAGGCTGTGGTCGACCCATTCCGAGGAAACTCATTTTGGCGGTATTGGAAGAGGTGGTTGGGTGGTTTGGTTTAATTGAGACGTTGCTGTGGTTAAGCTGCGTTATGGCGGCGTTCCGGGACCTTGAACTGGATAATGGGAAATTTTCCACTTATCGCGGATTGGTCGATTATGTAAGGATGTATTGTTCTGACTACCCTGCACCACGGCATCATGAACCCATTTGTACATGAACTCTGGGCCTTACAATAGTTATAGTTGTGGTGTTCTGGGTAGGTATGATATAGTAATCTTAAGATATGTCTAGAAAAAGAGGGGAGGATACATAAGTATTACGGCATCGAAGTCCTGTTGTCAGTTGGAGCTTCAACTGGTTGCTACTCACGGCACTTGCTTGGCTATCACTATTTCACTCCCTCCTCAATTTCAATTGGTATAAACTGTTCCATCATATTGCGCTATTTTGGTATTATAATCATTCCATCATTTAATTCCTAAAGGTAATGTTTTTCGTGCGAGTCCACTCTTCAAGACCAGCAGATGCACCAAAACGGCCATATCCACTAGCCTTGGCTCCTCCATGAGGCAGGCCGCTCTCATCATGAATACTCATATTGTTGATATGAACAGCGCCTGTCTCGATCTCGCGAGCAATTCTGAGGCCTCTCTGGAGGTCAGATGTGAACACAGCAGAACTCAAGCCGTACTCGGTATCGTTGGCGATCTTGATGGCTTCCTCCTCCGTCTCAATAGCCATCAGAGAAACTGTAGGGCCAAAGGACTCCGACTTATAAATGTCCATTTCTGTGGTGACATCTCTCACAACAATTGGTCTCATGCGGGTCTTGCTTGACTCTTCAATATCAGGGTTTCCGTGAACGAGGGAGGCACCCTTAGAAATGGCGTCCTTGATCAAGGCCTTGTTCTTTGCAACAGGAGCCGATGCAATAAGAATCGGTGCGTCCCCCTTAGAAGAGAAGACTTGCTCGATGGTTGCTGAAAGCTTCTTCTCAAACTCGTCCTTGACATTCTTGTGCACCAGAATCCTTTCGGTAGACATGCAGACTTGCCCCGAGTTAATGAAGGCTCCAAGTGTGCATTGCAGCGCGGCGAGGTCGAGGTCTGCGTCCTCCCACACGATAGCTGGGGCCTTGCCACCCAACTCTAGAATAACAGGTTTCAGGTTCTCGCCTGCAAGCTTACCAATTATACGGCCAACAGGTGTACTGCCAGTGAAGTTGATCTTCTTGACTTCGGGGTGCTCAATCAATGCGGAGGTGACTGCTGCAGCATTGGCTCTCTCGTGGAAGATGACGTTAAGAACACCATCAGGAAGTCCTGCCTCTCGGAAAACATCGGCAATGGCCCATAGTGTTCGAGGAGAAACCTCACTGGCCTTGAAGACCACTGTGTTACCAGCGGCCATGGGGAAAACAACAGATCTTGTGCCGAGAATATAAGGGGCGTTCCTGGATTGACATGTTAGTGACTTCTTAGACTCATCCGGGCATGAGAAACCTACCATGGCGCAATTGCTACAACGACACCATAAGGCTCTCTCAAGACGAGTGCGGTTGTGTTGGGATCTGACACGGTGGGGATGGCGCCCTCAAGTGTCCCTATACGGCCGGCAACTTCCTTCAGATGGCTAATGCCTGTGCTGATATCGAAATTGGCCCATGTAGCATCGCTGCCAGTCTCTGACATGGAGTACTTGCGGAGCTCATCACGTCGCTTTTCCATAATCTCGGCGGCCTTGAGAAAGAGATCCCGGCGCTCACTAGGCCTTGTCTTGCGCCACGACTTGAAAGCCTCAGCAGCGGCCTCGACAGCAGCATTGGCATCCTTGACGTCAGCACTGTGGTAGCGGTGGACGACCTCGCCGCTCGCGGGAGACACGACATCAACAGCCCTTTCACTGGTGTGATCGCTGCCGTTGATGAGGAAAGGCACAGTATGAAGCTTGGTCGCCATGATGAAGACAGGGTATCGAGTCTCAGATAAGAGAGTAAGTGATGTTGTAGTCAAGCTGGATGTGGCGGTAGTCGGGCAGGATGACGGTTTATATAGGCGGTTTCGACGAGAGAACGCCCATAAAAAGAACGTATCTTGCTAGATTCATTGTAATCTACTATGCACCCTTGCCATATAGCAGTGCATGTGGGATAGCTTAGTTATGCGGATCGGCTCCTCCACCTGGAAGAAAGAGGTAAGAGAGGCACAGAAGGAGGAGTTGGATCCCCAAGACACTAGTCCGCAGCCCCGCATAATGAGTGTGGGCGACCCGCGGAATAAGGGGGGGATCCTGAATTGTGGTGTTGTTCGGCACTTTCACCGGGTTTGGATTGGAGATCGCCATTTGACAAGTAGAATGGACTAGATAGATGAAGTAGCCATATCCGAGGCTTGTCTAGCGTGGGAAGTTACTCCAATTGTATTGGCATTCCCCAATAATTTGGAATATTTGAACGAGGTTTTACTTATAAGGACCAGAGAAGGTTTCGGAAAGGAACAAGAAGAGCCGATCACTAACGGGTATTTCCCGCCTCGCCTTGAAATATTGCTGGCTTTTGATGCCCATTAGGCTAGGGTCAATGATTTGGCCCCGAAACAGAGATGCAGGGTCGAGCTTTGGAACATACGCTTTCAGATTTGCAAGAGGGTATCAATTATGTATCAGCCAAGTTTGAAATAACGCATCTCCAGTAATAAAAGGCATCATAACTGTTGCATCGAATTTGGGTCCAGGAAGGGCTGAGAAACATCCGTGGTTCGAATGCGGAGAGTTTCTACACACACAAAGTGTCAGAACCGTGTATCATTAACACTACATGCAGCGCAGCCTTAACTAATCAACTCACCGATTTCTGGCATCGATCCAGGAATCACAAAGTGGACCTCTGATTTGAATCGTGGACAATGCACATCTTGGCCAGGGCGTTGGGAAGCGGGTTTGAGCTGACGCTTGACCGACTGACGAGGCCTGTCAGATTCAGGCATGATGAAGTATTCGGGGAAAGGTGCTTGTGGTTCTTGATGAAGAGCACAGGTTTGAGGAAAAAGAGAGGTGGGTTTAAAGCAAAAGCAAAGATACCTAATCGATTGTCTGACGCAAGTAAGGTAGGAAGATACGGTTTTAGCAAGATGCGCTCAGAGCAGTCAGTGTAAAGTGGTTGTGTAAAGTGGCTGAGCCTGATTGGCTTAGCAGGAAGGACATACGATGACCATAGCATGTGATTTCAAATCACTAGGTAGTATAGTGAGGGATGATAGCTTGTAAGTGGTTTTATTCTTGGAAAAAAACTGAATACTGACTGAATCTACATTTCGTTCTAACTTTGGGGCTCAAATGCATGATGAAAGGGCTGGTTAAGATTCGATGCCATCCATTAGTACTTACTAATAAGGATACCTGGTACTACTCAGACATGGCCACACTCTTATCGACTTGTAGATACCACCACCAGAAGGAATAAAATCGTATTTCTTTAATAGGAGAAGGTCATAGCGTGCCGAAGTATAGTTCCTTCTTGTCTCTTTGTTTTCTTCTTCTTCTTCTTCTTTGGTTACACTCTTGTCAGTCATCATGTGATGAAATCTTGTAACTCATAAATACGAGGTGGTCACATTACATAGGTACTCAGCGTCAAAAGTCTTACATCGCCATCTAAACCTTTTTTTTTTTTTTTTTACGAAACTACTAACTTATCTGACTACCAAGTCTATATGCAGAACATTATTCGTTCTTTTAGGACCTCATTTGAGTAGGTACCTATATCCAATTGTCATATCATGATAACGCCTTTCCTATGCTTGCCTCACGTGACTCTGCGAAATGGTCTACCAATCAGAGACTCCAATCCCCGCCGTCCCCGCTCCTCTCAAGTTTGTCAGGTCGCTCAGAAGTCCTTATATGAGGCAACAACGGTGAAAGAGTACCGCTTCTGTACCTTGCTGAACCTTCCCTGTTAAGTTTGTCAAGCGAATTACTCTTTTCATGGAAGGATGGTGAAAAAGTTAGTAATTGGCCAGATCAATTAGCCACTCAGATTTGAGTCGCCTTTTTTCGCACCTTGAAACCAGCGAAAAGCAAATCTTCTCCCTAACAAACAAACCCCTCTCCTCCGTAGTCGGCCTTTGCTCACGCGCATTGTCTTTGCCAACACACGACGCGCCCACTCAGCGCCGCGACCCGAAATATCCCATATCAACACCAACACCGACACCGGCCGGCCAACGAACTCCGGGTATTTGCTTTCGAAGCCTCCGATTCTTTGATTGCCCGTGCCCGTGTCCGTCCCGGTGCCGGTGCATCCTCGCGCCATCCCGTCGCGTTCTTACTCCGGGCCTCCGGCTCAGGGTATCGTCCCTATGGACGGTTCCATGATGGCTGGTGGGGCGGCCTCGATGAGTCCTACGAGTCCTGTCAGCTCCCGTCATGGTCATGGTCATGGTCATGGGAACAGCAATGGCACCAACAAGCGCAAGAGGAGCAGCATGATTGGCATTGAAAGTAGCCCTGGCAGCAATATTGATGATCATGATGCTGAGCAGGAGAAGAAGCGCCAGCCTGGTGTCAAAAGGGCTTGCAATGAGTGTCGACAGCAAAAGGTGAGTCAAACTCTAAGAACAGTCAAAATACCATTTTACTGAACATAATTTCCAACAGCTCCGATGCGATGTGGTGCAAGATCCTTTCCAAAGTTGCTCTCGGTGCAATCGCCTGAAACTAGAGTGCAAAATCGAATCAAACTTCAAAAGAGTAGGCAAAAGATCTAAACACGCCGAGATGGAGAAGGAGATCGATCGACTGCGTCGCAGTCTTGCTCACGCAAAGTCTCAAGGCTTCACTCCAGAGGCCGATGACGACATGGACTCTCCCATTGCTGCGAGCAATCCTACCTATACTCACACTCACACCCGAAATCCTTCTTTAATGGGTTCTGACGAAGCTGTCTCGTCCCTGCTTCATCTCAAGCGCGGCGGGAACTACAACATGCCACGATATTCACACGACCTAGAAAATGTCAAGCTAACTGAAGAAGATGTCAACAACCTGTTCCGACAATTCTGGGCCTTCTATCATCAATTTCTGCCCTTCCTCAACCCTTCACAGGCACCTGATCTCTTCTACCAACAACATCCCCTCCTCTTCTGGTCTATTATCTCTGTCGCTGCCCGACGATATAATCCCCCAAGCACAAATGATCTGCTCAGTAATCTCTCGGGACCTCTGACACGTTTCTTGTGGTCAACGATAGGAGAAGTCCCGAGCAACTACTACGTGGTCAAGGCCATGTGTCTGCTGTGCACATGGCCACTGCCCACAAGTACGACTTCGTCCGACCCTACACACATTTTGTGTGGAGTGATGATGAAAACGGCTACTGGAATAGGTCTTCACCGGCCCAATAATATCCAAGACTTCTCTAGGGTGTCAGTTGAGTTGAACAAGGAACAACTCAATGACCGTGTGACAACATGGGCCGTTTGTAACATCGTTGCGCAGTCTGTTGGAACTGGCTACGGTCAGCCAGCGTCAACTCTTTATGACTGGACTTTGGCCTCACGAGCCGGAGAGGAGAGTGCTTTCCAACTATCACGAGATTTAGAGGCGCGACTACAGATTGAGAGATTCTGTGACAAGGTATCGAAGGAGATGTATAGTAACGCTAGCGATCCCCGTGGCGTTGCAGGAGATGAACACCGGGCAATGCTGATGCGTGTCTACCGTCGAGATTACGCAGAGCTGAATGCCTCTATCCTTTCACAAGGGCTGGGCCCCATCGTCTCTTTGCATCTACGGGCAGCGGCTCTTCACATGCGCTTGGCTGGTTTCTTCGATTCCAGTAAGACGCCAGGCTATATGGATGATCTGATGGGCCTATGGCGCGCCACTACCGCTTTTCTCGATGAAATACTCGAAGTTGATCAAGCAACTAGTCCTCGGGACGGCGTTGGCGGACACTTACTTCTTCACTGCAGTAACTACATCGGGCAGATGATGGTTGCCGCAGGCTTTGCCCTTCTCAAGCTCATGAGGTCGTTCTTTTCGAAAACTATAGACTTCCAGCGAGGTCGAACGCTCTTTCATCAGACGATCCGGGCTATCCGGGCTACCAGTGTTGTTAACAATGATCTTCAGTGGCGTTTGGCTGAACTCATGGTGCAGATGTGGAACGGCGCTCGACTCGAACACAATCAACACAACTTCAACAGCAACGACAACTCACCGATCCAGATGGACGACAGCCTCCAACTCAAGGTTCGATGTCGTCACAGCATGAGTCTTGTATTCGATTCAGTCTGGAGGTGGAGGGAGGACTTCCAGGCATCGGGGCGAGGTACTATAGACTGTAGGTGATCCCCTTTCTCCCTATGTTTTGGTGAAGGCCCCTGAGTAGAGCATGTCTTGATTTGTCTTGTGCAAATATTGCAAGAATGCTAATACAGACAACAGCTGCCAAACAACCGACAAATCCAGATTCGGCTAATGAGTCTTCAGCATCATCAACACACATGGACAGCACCCTTGTACCATCTCACACCCTCCCGCCTTCGAGTCTTCTCAGCACCAACAACACTCACAACAGCAACCCCAACTCGAACGGCGCCCTGACTCCGGGAGCCACAGGACTCTCAGCTGTGTCGTCAGCTCATAGTATGATGGCAGGCGTCAGTTACGGAGATGCGGCCAACTACGACTTCTTCGACCCCCAACACTGGATGTTGGACGGCCTACTTGACTTTAACTACTCATACGTGCCTCCCTTGGAAGGCGCCTAGGAACGTGATCAACAACATTGGTACTATCAGTGAGAGGTGCATTAGACATGCATAGTCTTGAGAGCAATTTTTCCTTTTCAAACTGGCGTGAGTTTCGGCACTGTAACGGAGCATCATAAGCCAGCGGCAAGATCTTTTCTTTCTTTTTTCCACTGAAGCGAGCCCGCTCCTTTGCTGACACCAGGTCTGCGCACGGGTTCATTCTCCTTTTCTGGTCTCGGGTTTTGTACTCTTTTTGCATCGTGATGAATCTGAGGCTGTTGAGCCAGGAAGGATCTGCTCAACCATTGCGTTTCCATACTAGGATGAGCTTATTGAGGAATAAAAATGGAAGTTGGAAGTGGTGAAAGACAGTCTACGTGTAATTATGCAATATGACGACATGTTCAGAGCTCAATAAAGACAAGCAATAATCATCATTCTTGTTATATATGCTAATCCGAAGGGATACGGATATTATTGCCCAAGCTGCATAATGTGAAAAAGTATTGCTTCTACAAAAGATCACGAGAGCATGACCTCGTCATCCAAAACATGTCGTATCGTGCCTCAAAGTTAACCCGCTTTGACATAGCTAACCAAGAGTAAGTATTTTCTTTGATGAATATTAGGATCAGCAAAGCAAAGCCAAGACTATACTGGTTCTCATGGCTTCTACCAGTCTGTACAGTTTATCGCGACAAGCTCGGAGGCACTTTTGCAACTTGGGCAAAGCCTCGAACAGAGACATGATAGCCCATGAATAATCTCAGGCAGAAATACATGCCCCCCATCAAGCATAGGCCGAGGCACTTGGCCAAGCGAGTTAGAAGTCGTCTCTGACCCATGCCATTTCACATTCATAACGAGTACGGATACCATGGCGAAGGTGAGGTTGCAGGGAAATGGAGACGCGGGGACTTGATCCGTGAGCCGAGTCTAATTGAAGTTACGGTGACATTGACGTTGACAAGCGACAGCAACCAGGTCCAGGTCCAAGTCCAGGGCGAGCGAGGAGGACAGGGATCGGAGCATTCTGTCGCTCTGTTCTCAGTGGCACGTACCATTATGTGCTCCTTGATCAATCAATATCACTCACTCTCAGAACCCTATGGGGCATCATAACTGGGTTAAATGACGAGAAGCTGCACTTCTGCCTCTGCCTGCAACGATGTTTGAAACAAACAAGACCTGTAGATCAATTTAATTAACTTTAAACCCATATATGACTCAACTCACCGATATCAGCCTGGAGAGGCAATCGCCGAAAATGCATGCAGCTCATCAGCCCAGGACCCCGGCTCTTGGAGGTTAATTCGCAGCCGTCATTCGCATCTGCCCCATCATGGCTATGGAGCTAGTGTCGCGATACGACTGAGGACAGTAAATGCCATTGTAGAATCCCTGACCCCTCGCCAAGAACCTGGGTCGAAATTGGCGTTTCCCAGCGTCGGCGAGTCTGTTGTCGGTTGCGCGGCGATGATACTGATTCGACTTGCCCTAGAGAGAAAGGAACATTAGAACAATCTACGCCACAGCCGTTTGCCTTCTCTTTATTTCCGAATTCCTCATCCATCGGAAATGAAGTTGCCGTGGCGTTTTCAGTAGTGCTCTTGACGTTTAAAAGGCAAAAGATTCGGGTTCAAGAATGCAACAGAGACCGTTTTGGGCATCGATGACATCAAGTCAATAGTAGCCTGATATCAATTGAATAGACGCCGACTTGAGGATGAATTCCACGAGTGACAAACCCTTGGAGTCGGTAACGGCCATGCCTCAAAGGCTAAGACGAATACATCTTGTCCACCATCGTGATTTGAAACATTGCATTGTCCCGAAAACGCCTCGTCAAAGCAGCACATCGAGTCTCTCCGCAAAGCTTAGAAAGTCTCGGCAAACAGGCACTTCATTCCTCGACTATAGAGTTAGAATAACGCCTCGCAGCGGAGGTGATATGGCCTATGTCGTCAAGTAAAGTATATGGCCGCATTATCAGTCCGGCAATGCCCTGTTTGGCCTGTTCTGCAGACCCATGGTCGCATGAAACGGCAACGGCTGGGGGCCTTGGTGCGCGGCAGAAGACAAACCAAATATCTGGATTAAGCGCCCTCAGACGACAAGAGTTGGTTGAAAACTTACTCATAACGACGCCGTTATTGTTTGTTTCGAATTCAGTTCGGCAAGGCACTCTCAGTAGGCTATGTAAAGCAATGCGGGTAGTGCTCGAGCCAACTTTCTAAAAACTGAACAATGCTGGCTCCGGATCTTCTTTTCCAATCTTGAATTCTCTATTGATATTCCATTGAAGGGATGCTGAGGGTAGCGGCCGATGAGCCAAGTCGGCACAGTGAGCTTTCATAGACGAGAAACAAGGGCATCTGGTGATCGAAACCACTATCAGTACCAGTATCTGAACCGGAGACGAGCCACTTACTCTTCGGGGCTGTAGCGAACCCTGGGAGGAAGAACCACGTCGAACTTGATCCCTGGTGGTCAGTCTCTTCTGACTCCAACTCTGAAAAACACAACCAACAGAGGCACAGCCAACAACCAACAACCATTAACACGCCCCCTCCCAGCTCCAGCCCCAGCCAGGACTTGCGTGCTGTGCCCGCTCATGAAACTCGCCATCGATCTGCGCTAGGATAGGCCTTCCAGCCTGGAGAGGAGCAAGTCTGAGCTCAGCCCCTCCCAGTTCGACGCAGTTTGCTTCACTAAAGAATGCAAGACTCGGCAAGCCGTTAGACGGCGCTTCAAGTGCCGGGAGTCACGCACCAACCCTCTCTGAAAGATCTCTTCCCTTGACCACAGCTGCTTGTACCAGCTGCATCTTCTGCCTGTGCGCAGCCAATTCCGAAAGTGGCATCTCGTCCTCCAATTTCCCTTCAAGAACACCATCTTGAGATTGAGGGAATACCAATCATGACCACACTCTCAGAGCACAGGCCCCATGAATCCATGCGTTGGCTTATTGCAGTACCGTGATTCTCTCTTTAATATTAGAGTCTGAAATTAAAGAGGAAAATCCTGCTCCCAACGAGGGCTTGAATCAACCCCTGGTCAGAAGAAACTGGAGACTTGGCACATATGTGGATAGGCACAGTTCCTCATGATTCCTACATCTGTAGAGGCCTAGACTTGATAGAGAAACAATAGATCACGTTGGTGAGGCCATTTGGTGTTAAGAATATCATTGTAATTTTCAAGTCTTTGCCGAGTACTTTTGGTGCTTCTTGAATTTCTGGCCCTGGAAAACGATACCGTCACTGTAACTCTATTCTATATGCATAGAGACGTAAGAAGAATGATGGTTGAGATGATCAAACGGCCTGGGATTCTCCGTCCCCGTCGCCAGTGACCGGTAGAGAGAGATATGCCAGTAGGCTGATGTTCCAGGCCAACATGGAGCCCGTGCTACAGCGAGCAAGCAGCTATCGGTGACGCATATCAATAAAGTGACGGGTACAGGTTACCTTCAAGTTAGACAAGGCAGTTGATTCGAGACTGTCTTGCTTTCCTCCGAGTCGGCCAACTATTCGGCTCTCACGGTAAGCAACAAGAAGGGGGGAGATATAGCAGTAGGCTGTCGTATGAGGAACTGCCACAAAAGCCTCTATGTTCGGTTTCTTGATACGAAGGAAACATTCAATACAGGCTAGAAGCCATAGTAGAACTTTGTGGTGAGTGTTTGTCTTAGTGCAGAGGCGGCCGATAGTTGCACACGTTTTGGCGTTTTCAACAGAAAGTTAAGGCAAATAAGGTCAAGCTATTCACGTAACTGCAAAGCCGACGGCTAGCGTTAGTAGATATGGTCGTTTTGGGAGCATAGAATAATGCTGCCAACCAAATAGAGCATGCTGGCTAGGCTGGAGACATGACAGTTGTGGGCTAGGACCTGGTCCATGTCAAGAACAATAGGTAGCCACAATCAGCTACTCACTTGGCAGTGATGCAAAGAATCCTATTGACACCCAAAAGAAGATGCCGGGTCTGCTTGTTGCGGGCGTATCCAAGTATTGCGGTTACAAGATGATATCAGTATGGGACGGTACCTACCCCGGCCGAGCAGAACATAAGTGCCATAGCAGCATGGAGAGGAATTGGACATCCCTTGTTCTTGTTACTGCGCCGTGGGTGAGTATGTTGACACTGAATGACACGCTCTGCAATTGACCGTGATGCAAACAAGTCGAAGCGTCGGGCCGTAGACATGCGCAATCAAGGCAAAAGATGGGTGGATGGAACATCCGGAACCCCTCGAGATTGGCTTTTGACGAGGGCGTGTGTTTTGTTCCTTATTAACGATGATCGCCCGATAGATGATAAGATGAAATGGGCTGCCAAGAAAAGAGGATGGAGGGGTTTGGGGGCGTCGCCTTGTGCCTGTGTTGGCTACGGCAGGTAACACTAAAATTCAGCCTAGCGACAAATTGAAAACGTCTTTCTGCCTGGCCTTGAGCAATGAATGTCAAGCCGGGCATTGGCAAGCAGGCAAGGTACCCTAGCGAGAGCCATGTC